>JADRCD010182381.1:0-19156 GCA_019843815.1 Montemys delectorum
CACACACACACACACACACACACACACACACACACACACGTGAACAAACACATGCACTCTCACACACATATACATACTCTCTTACACATACTAAACACATAAATAAACTCACATATACTCACAAATATATGTAGATACTCACATATATATAAACATACACACCCACACCCACTGAAGCACACCAGTGTGACTGATAGATGGAAGAATGCTGCAACCATCCAAACAACCCCTGTTCAGAAACTCGCCTTTAAAGTATTCATCTTTGTTTGTTTCACAAAAATCAAGCATGCAGACATGCATGGTAATTGGGGGCCTATGATGAAGATTTATTTTATATAGCTAAAAATATCAAGCACTTATAGAAGAATTGAAACAGAGAAATTACCCTCAGGTATGTGGTGCATATGCATAGGGCTCTCATAATGGGCACCAGATAATGGCTTAAAATGCTACCTGTATGGTGATGATGAAATAGGAAACAGTAACAGGTGGTGGGGAAGTTCCAACTAGGAAAACAGGGACATAAAGAGGAGGGACAAATAACACCAGGGTTGTTTAATAAGGCCCTAAAGGCATCATAATAGTTTATACTTACCTACAATTTTATAATACATACACAAAGCTTAAAGAAAATTAAGTCTCTTGGGCTAACAGTGTTATTCACAAGAACCTTAGACTAACAAAAATCTTAGTGCCAGGAATGAGAAACCTTTAGTTTAAAGAGTTGGTCAGGATAGTCCAAGTGATTCCCAGAACAACATAGATTGTCCAGGTAACCTTTGGTTGTCTCTCAGGGTTTGAAGATGGGTTCCTATTGCTGAAGACACCATAATCATTAGACACATGATTCCAATGGATAGAGCTGGATCTAATGTGAAATCCTTTTTCCTATGGTGTAAATTTCATTCTTCCAGAAAAAAATATGAACGTTGCCAAAGAATAGAAACAGTCTTACTCAGTTGAAACACCTGTGAACCTAACAATAAGCATGACAAGACATGTATGACAGTGCTACAAGTGGCACTCATATCTCTGTAGCAAGCAATAACTGTCCAATTGGACTCACAGCCCACTTAACCACTTAACAAAAAAGAAATCATGCCTGGTTCTGAAAATCTAGCTGGCCTTCTGGGGCTAGTAAAGCCATGGATCTTAGAGGATTATCTAACCCCACCACTTTGCTAAATGAGTATTATTTCTCAATGCATTGTAAATTTCATCTTCATATCCACAGATGTAGCTAACACTCATGAAGGAAGTATCTTTTTATAGTAAATGGAGATCATCACGTTAAACCATGATTGGATACAACATAGAGAACAATGGATTGTGAGAGCTCAGGCCCAATGGATACATCTACATCATAGCTCCTGCCTCTATGCTCAGGAAACATCCCAGAAGAGGTGACAGAAAAATTGTAAGAGCCAGAATATTAGAAAGTCTACTAAGGAACAACCTCTCCTAGAAATAACTCCATAAAAAGGACAGGACCAGACATGTTAACATGGAATGGGGAAATCTTGGGTGATCTTACCCATAGACAAAGAACTAAAGAAAATATTCGCTACTGTAAGAATAGTAAGCTTCTCCACAAAGCAATCAGCCTTGAAACCCTACATATACAAACAAGTAAATTGATTCAGCAGGTTCTATTTAACCCTCCCTCTGGTTGGGGTCTGCACTTGGTGTGTAACAAACACAATCAAAGAAAAAATACTATCATCTGAATGGGAGAATGCACAGATTTGAGAGAAGATAATAGAGAAAGTCTAGAGGAAGGAATGAAAAGGGGAGTGATGAATTTTTTTTTTTTTGAAACAGGGTTTCTCTCTATAGCCCCAACTGTCTGGGAACTTACTCTGTAGACCAGGCTGGCATCAAACTCAGAGATCTGCCTGCCTTTGTCCCTGCCTCTGCCCCTGCCTCTGCCTCCCTCGTAAGTACTGGGAATAAAGGTATGTACCTGATGTAGCTAACTGATGTAGTTCTATTTCAATCAAAAATATGTTTTTTTAAAAATTGCCTCTGAGTCTTAGGTAAAGAAAGTAGTCTCACCTTTGCTGAAATAGCACACTAAATAAAGAAAAGTATGGTGACTTTCGCATGAGAACTTGGGAACGACCACCTTTTTTTCCTTGGCTTTGCTCCATCTTAGAACCAGGGATATGTAATAGAGAAACTGGCAAATCAAAGTGGTCCTTGTCAGAAGTTCCATATTATCTTTTGTCTCTTTCTAATCAACAGAGTACATTTATAGTTTCTCTTCATTGCCATGTCTGTAATCACATGGACTTCATTTGGGGGTCATGGCTCTACATTTTATTGAGTGCCGTCTATGTTCTGATGGTCTATTCTTGCCAAGGAGCCACACTATGAGCCATATTTAAGTGGATCCTCAAGAATTAGAAGATTGTTGGGGCCAGTGTACTGAAGGGAAGACACTGTAGAGTGCTTTTAGCTTTGAGACTGATGATCTGTACAAAATTAGACAGACTCAATTTAGAGAGACAAAGAGAAAAGCTGGACCAACTGATCAAGGAAACAATCTTCACTAACCCTGTCAATTATCGGTGTAAAAATTGCTTGAGGAGAACCAAACTTTAACTTCTGGTGTTAGCTTTACTGGAGGAGATATTCTGTTCACTTTTAATAAAACACCTCCTGACACAGATGTCAAAAAAAAAAAAAGAATAAAAATATTGCTACAGTTTGCATAGAATGCCTTACCCCAATCCCTCTTGCTTTTGTTCTGACTATCTGTTGTTATTTGATTTCACGTAACATAACCCAGTTTATTATCTGACACATATGTGACTGACAATTCCATTATGATGTAGAGGAAAAATGATCAAGAGAACAAGACATTACCCAGAACATGTATCTAATTATTCAACGTGGTCATAAGAACGTAAGCAACAGCCACACCTATTTGAAGCTCATTCTGCAGTCTCTGATCACAGCCCTTAGTTCATCTTTAAGGACACTTGCTTTCTGGGAGGCTTTATTCTACCATTAGAATCAGTTCAACTACAAGCTTTTTGCTTTGACAAAAGGTCTTCTATTCACTTTTATGTTAACATTTCACAACCAACATCATTATGAAGAATAGTGCCTTACTTTTTCCACCTTATTTTTTCCTAATATTGTAAACCCACTCAAAGAAAAAATGATTCTTAACCTGTTAACTATAAAGATTGTAGGAAGAAAGCTGAAATAACAACTGATGAAATTCACATGTCTAATTAATATCCTCTACCTCTGTTGTGAATTCTAAAGGGATCTGCCCATTTTTTGAGAGCTTATATGATCCATGGCTTTTTTCAGCAATGGATGCTACTGTTCAGAAACTTTTCTCAGTGCATATGTCCCATCATAACTGCTAGGAGACGGATACCAGTTCCTTCCCTAAATCTCCACAGATTTTCACATTCATACTCTCAATAACTTGAAGTAAGTTTTGAGAAAATTTTAGTTTTCCTTGATGAAACAGAAACAGATATGCTTGGTTGGCTTCATTATCTACTTTTTCCTCTTTTCCTGAACACTCAAGTACTGGTTTTACAAACGGTAGGCCAGCTGCCACATTATCCCGAGGTAGCAGAAATGAGGCAAGACAGTATATAAAGAGAGTGGGAAAAAACGCTATCAATGCAAGAGGAGTTCTTGAAGAAATTCTCAGACCCACTGAGACAGTCAGCAGCTACTCTAGCTCAGAAAGAATAAGAAACAAAACAAAACAAACAAAACAAAACAAAACAAAACCTTTAGTCTTCCCAATCAATACATAAGATTTCTCTTACTTTAAATACAGATCATATTGTATACACAATGTATACAATATGTATGTGTGTTCCTAAGCTTATAAATGTGTGTGTGTGTGTGTGTGTGTGTGTGTGTGTGTGTGTGTACATATTTCATATAGTTTAAGATGAAACATTTTATTACAATAAATGCTACTATGGATTACTTATGTTTGAATCTATAATAAAAGAGATGCTTCTCTCAGAATACTTTGATATGATAATTTCACAATTATGAAATTGAAAGACCTGACTGAGGATACTACCTAGGATGGGTCTGACTGTTACCCATTTCCTCAATAATACTACATAAGAATGAACTTGGATGCAGACCCGCAGCTTTTTTATAGCTTAGTCACTACTTAAAATTTATTTTACTGAGTTTTCACATTTTTCTTAAGGTACAGACACTCAAATAACTACCTTTCAGAATTTCGATAATTAATTTATAAAGTGATTGTCCCAAAGATGTGCAAACACATAACCCTGTATGTGACAGATGTCATCACTCACTAATGACTTGTGAAATAGTTTAGGTTAGAAGGTGCCCCAAAAGGGTAACTAAAAAAAAAAAAAAGTTCGTGCCATATAAAAGACAAAATTTAAAGAGCTTGTTTAAATTAAATCAGTAATGTAACTTATAATTACTTAGCACTACTTATAAGAAGGGTTTTCAGATTCGCATAAATATTGAGAAGTTGTATTCTAATGAAATTTAATAATATCAAATCCCATGCTTTTCTTCACCATAAAAATAATTCTGAAAAGAAAGATGCTGTTAACTTTGGTGGTTAATGGGTGGTTTAAAGCTATGGTACTTTTGGGGCCTGATATACATGAAAATATCTTGCTGTGGTGGTTGTTATCCACTTCCAACTTCAATCACAGAAATTGCAGACTTCTACCATGATGTGTAACAAATGTTTGTTTTTCTCCTAGAATTCAAGTGTATGCATGTGTAGTTACACTGACTGAGCACAAGTTCCTCACATTGGAAAGGATTATAAGAGACCAATTTTTGATACTGTTGTGTTGTTTTTCTAAAATATGACCTCTTCATAATGTGTTTGTTATATTCTATTAATAGCAGTATCCTTACCTGATCCTCACTTGAAAGTATTAGTAAGAACCTTACAGTACCCAAAATGAATCAGTAATAACCTTACATTAGGGAAAATAAATTATAAGCACTTTGCCTTGGAGTAATTTTATCCAGAGAAGGCCCAGATTTAAATCTGTACTTCTCTCTCCCTGTGTCTCCGATTATCCATCTTTTCTATAACCTATGTTACAAGTCTGAATGCCACTTGAATGGTGTCTGTCCCTGTGTCTGTATCCATTATATGACGAAGGAATCTTCTTCACAGAAATCTCTAACAAAGTTTCGTAAGAGATTAACTCACTGACTCCAACTGACCCAGAGAACAAATAAGCAAGTGTTGTTGTGTAATAGTCAAATGGTGCTTCCATAATTGATAGTGCATATTTATTATAAAGGTGCTTTTCGGCCTATTGTCTCTTTCAGCAAATGACTATATCATTGTGAGCTTATATACACAGACATTGTTTTTTGGGTTGCAGCTTGGAAGAGTACATTGCTTAATACTACAGCTTGGGTTGTAAAAGCTGATTACACGGAGAATGCCAGGCAATTAAGTGTGATTGCTATATAGTTCTCTTAAAGGTAGGTTAAACAAACAGGCTGCAAACACAGTAGGAAGGCAGTCATAGTCTGAAGTAACCCGAAGGTGTATTATCGACTCCAGCTGTGAAGTTCAGCCTACTCCTGGAATGTTGGCAATATTTTCACCTATTATCTTTCCACACACAAAACCCAGTATTCAGTAACTTGATGCTAATACCTTCAAGGATAGTAGTTGCTGGTGTAGAATCCAGACCTGCTAGGTTTTTACTCTTAAAGTTCTTGTTCAATTAAATTTGCCTATCTTTTGAGTGTTAAAATCTTTAAAATACATGATATTGTTCATTCCTAGCCTTGTTTTGTTAAACAAAACTACAGACTAAAGGAAAATTATGATTGCTGTCATTTCATGAGGTAATAGTTAATGGTCTAAATCTAGTAACAATATGCAATTTAAATAATGACATATTCTTAAGAAAAACATTTCTGAAATGCTTGTGAGAATGAGAACATTTTCATTTCAGCCCATACTAGTGAAAATGTCTGCATTTACTTGTATTCAATTTTTTAACAGAAGCCATTTACTTTCCTTTCCACTTTATATAGATGCTCTTTCTCTGTTCTTGTCACTGATCACCTGTAATCCACACTCACAGTTCATGTATCAACATGTCTTTTAGATGCACACAGCATGTCATAATCTTTCACTCCCATGAAAGAGAAATTTCAACCTCATTTATATACATAATTGTTTTAACTCATCCTTCTTCATTTGGCTTCTTGTGCCACAAGAGCAGACATGATCTATTTTTTTCTCAATATTACATCCATGTAGTAATAAAATATTATCATGTAGTAAAATAATTGTCATGTAGTAAAAAAATAAATTATTATATTATTAATAAATAAATAAAATAAAAAATGTAGTAATAATAGTAGTTAAATTCATGTAGTAGGTCCCCCAGAAAGAGCATGAATGTATAAATGGGTAAATAAAAAGTCAGAAAACCACCAATTAGGTCAAAATATGCTAATATCTGAATATACACATAAATATATAAATAAAATTTTCTCTTTTTTGTGGAAAAATGACATAAAGAGTACCCACTAACAGAAAACAGTTTTCAGTATTACTAAACCACCATTCCTTTCTTTACTGTAGACCCTGGAGTACAACAGTGAGTCCATAGTAACATACTACTCTTGACTGAAATCTGTATGCTATTTTCCTTTATGTGGATTTTCAAACTACCTGTTTGCTTTCCAAGATCACTTCCATGGCATACCTTTTCCATGTCTCTTCTAGTTCTACTTATTTAGCAAAACTTCTCAAAATGATCTTGTTCATGAAGAATTTTACATTCCTACACATGATGAATCTAGTAATTCCAGACTGTTCACTAGTTAGGATCTGTGTAAATGTTTTTCTCAGGTAGAAATTGGGATTAAAGATTTTGAGAGATATCCATATAGGTAAAATGTAATTTTTGTCAAATCTCACATGAACACAGTGTCAACCCCCACTGCTGATGTTATTCTTGCTCACTTTCTTAACTATTATTTCTGAATTAAATTAAACTACAAGACACTTCTATAGTTTCTTCTTTCCAACCTGCACACAGCAAAAGATCTCAGTATATACTAAGGAAATAAATAATGAAATAAAATACAGTTTCAATATCTGTAAAAGTGTATTACTTATACTAGAAATATCTTTGAATTCTCTGTTGTGTAACATTTTCCACAAGATGAGAGACAAAATTAGATTCTTATAAATGTTAACAAATAACAGATTTTAAAAAGTAATACCTGACAAATATATTTTTCACTTATATAAAGTCTCTTCTGTAAATATCATTAAATCCTAATAAAAAAAGCAAGGGCAGTGCTGTTTCAGTCTTAAAACATGGACTTCTGGTGGATTATTTTGCCTGCTTCACTGACTGTTCCAACTTGTGTAAGCACTTGTAGAACCAGCAGGACTTTTGATTCAGAAATTGGCCTAAATATGAGATATATAGTTAAACCTGAAATTTTAAATTATGAACCTAAATTAATTGCAATAAAAAGGTAATTTAAGGAGCATTTCAGAGCTTTTAATATTTAATAGTATACCAACATCACTGTGATGGTTTGTATATGCTTGGTCCAGGGAGTGGCACTATTTGGAGGTGTGCCTTGTTGGAGTAAGTGTGTCGCTGTGGGTGTGGGCTTACTAGTCCTAGCTTCCTGGAAGTCAGTCTTCCACTAGCAGCCTTCAGATGAAGATGTAGATCTCTCAGCTTTACCTGCACCATGCCTGCCTAGATGCTGCCATGCTCCCACCTTGATGATACTAGACTAAATCTCTAAACCTGTAAGAGCCCCAAATAAATGTTGTCCTTTCTAAGACTTGCCTTGGTTATGCTGTCTGTTCCCAGCAGTAAAAACCCTAACCAAAACAATCACATACTCAAATCACATATCAGAACATAAGAAAGTCTTAAAAGGATTCACACCTAGATGAAGAGCTATAGGTGATTCACAGCCATTCACACAAAGACAGTCTTCTCCAGGTAGGAGTTTCCTGATAGGCTGTTCAATCTCAGGTGATCAACATTTAATGCATATAATATAATAAACGAAATGTATTCAACAGGTCACATTCATACATCTATGTCTCCTTATATGTAATAGTAACAAAAAAGTAAGTGGCAACAATTTGGAATTGTATGGAAAGACATGAGAGGAGTAGAAAAGAGAAGGGAGGGGAAATGATGAAGATTTAGGAATCATATGAAATTCCCCAAAAAATAAAATCATAAAATATTTGAATTGATGACAATAACAAAACATAAGTATATGGTTCATATTCTATTCATTCTGAAGAGCTTCTATGTTCAGAGACAGGAAGTAGGAGAAAAGAAGTATGTAATGGCTTATCAATAGAGGTAGAAATCTGTCAGTGATTGTTTATTGCAAGGAATCATAATACAATATATACTTTTTGCCTGTACATATCTGTGTAACTACCATATTGCTACCAAGTCAAAGAAAAAGTTAACATGTCTTTCTCAAGGTACAACACTAGGATTTCAACTGGGTATATAAAAGCATTGCCTAGTGTCTAGATGCTGAAGCGTCTACTGGTGTTTGTGAAGTTGTATGTTGGTCACATATGCTTCCCACCTAAGAAGTATAGAAATAGTACTACAAAAAAGCTACAAACTTCATGCACTATTAAATTCACAAACAGAAGACGTCTGTCATTTTACAGTGCTGAAGATCTTCAGTTACAAGTAGGTCACACATGGAAAAAAACAGGTGTCAGTAGAACTCCATTTGTCAGTGACAGCATGTAGCCAAAGCTTTTGTTCTCATCTACTAGACCCATTTTATCCCCAGTCAATCTCATGCCCTGCAACTCAGCAGTTTGTAGCCAGTCCTTCCTATAATGCCAAGTCTTCACATCCATCTTCTAGGCTTTGGATGGCCTAGTGACCACATTTTGATCCCTTGGATAATCTATGTGAATCTCCATATATTAACATATACTCCATATGCTCTGCTACATGACAATGAGAATCAAAACTTTAAACTTCACCTCATTTTTCACATGAGGAATATAGTCACAGGATTTGAAGATTAGTACACAGATGGCTTCAGGAAGTCATTATTTTACTTGACCCTCTTAGGCATGAATCAATTATTTCATTTGTGGTTAGTGAAAGAAAACAATGTGCTTAATCATGAGGTTTCTATGTGTATTCAGTATAGCATCTTGCACTTCACTTAGCCCATTAATCTACATACCTTCTTGGTTGTCTATCCTCCTCTCTGTCTCTCTCTCTGTGTCTCTGTCTCTGTTTCTCTCTCTCTTTCTGTCTCTCTCATTTCTTGCTTTGACACACCCTCTCTTTCCTGTCTTTCTGCTTGGATGACATGTTCTATGTAGTCCTAGCTGGTCTCAAGTTACTATGTAGACCAGGGTGACTTTGAACTCAACAGAGATCTACCTGTCTCTTGCTTCTGAGTTCTAGGATTAATGACACATAGTACCACAGATGGCCCAACTTTTAGCCCTGGCCAGTCTTGAACTTAATGTCTTTTTGACTCTTCTCTTCAGCATATTCTGTTGGTTTGTTTTCTTGACAATAACCATTCTGCCTGGAGTAATTTGGAACCTCACAATAGTTTAAATTGTAATCACCTAAGTATGTGAAATACTTTACAAAGTATATAGGCCATTTTCTTTACTTCCTGTGAAAACTTTATATTCAGTGTTTTTATGCACTTACTGATTGAACAAGTGGTGGTGGTAGTGTGTGTTTGTGTATGCATTCTGAGTTTGTTATACATTTTAATATTAGTCCCTTGACATATCATGATTGATCTGTCTATTGCTCATCCTGCAGGCTATTCATTCTGGTGACTATTTGCCTCCTTCCCATGATTCCATTTATTAGTTCTTGGAATTATTTCTTATGTTATTGGAGTACATTTTAGAAAGTCCTTCTTTATGGTTATATATTTCAGGTTTTCCCCTTGTGTTTTCCTCCAATGTGAGAAAGTTTCAAGTCTTATATTTTAAGTTTTGGTTCACATTGAATTTTTGTGTAGAATAAGAGGTCAAGGATTAATTTCATATTTATGCATTTGGATCTCCAGCTTCTGACAACGTCTGCTAAAGACTCCCTCTCTTTCCCATTGTGTGTTTTGGCACCATTGTCAGTTTTAGCTAGTCATATTTGTCCACATTTATCTCTGAGTTCTTTATTCAATCACATAAGTCTTCCTGTCTGTTTGCTTGAGCAACTTGCTAGTTTTGTTATTATTTATTGTTTTAAGTATAAGGTGAGTTCAGGTATAATCCCTCATTGATTTTTTTCCCAAGTTGTGTAGACAGTTGAGGGCATGTTCTGCGACCATATATAGATTGCAAATTAAGTATATTTCTAGTTCTGTAATGCATACTATGGATTCATTGGGACTGTATTCATTCTACTGATTGATTTTGCCAACATTTTCATCTTATTAATTTTTACAATCCATAGTCATTGGGATTATTTTTCATATCCTATTGAAATCTTCAGTGCTTTTATAGAGCTTGAGAGATGGTACTATAGAGGTCTTTCTTCTCCTGGGTTATCCCTGGGTTTTTTGTTTTTTAAACTATTGCTAGTGAGACTCTACTTTTGCTGATTTTTTTAAATTGCAAACCAATTACTGGTATATAGAAAATTCTGAGATTTGTGTATTGATGTTGTCTCCTACTACTTTTTATGATATCTAGATATTTTATAGTAGGGTTTGTTAAGTGCAGGATCAACATATGAATGAATTTGATTTCATCCTTCCTCATATATATTATCTTTCTTTCTCTAGTTTTATTTCTCTGTGTACAACTCTAAGCATTATACTGAGTAAGAGTGCAGTGACACCCTTAAATTATCCCTGATATTAGAGGGTACGCGCTGACCTTATATTTACTTTTATGTCAGATGTAGGTTTATTGTATACAGGCTTTCTACTGTTGAAGTACATAATTTCTATTTCTAGTGTCTTTAGGATTTAATCATGAAGGTGTGTTAATCTCTTGGAAAGAATTTTCTACATTTTCTGAGATGGCATGTGATTTTTCCTCTTTTATATATAATTTTTATTTTTAAATTTAAATGTAATTATATAATATTCTTCCTTTTCCCTCCATCCCCGACACTTTTTGCATATGCCTTTACTCTCTCTAAAATGTATAGCTAATTGTTATTTATCTTCTTAAGTCTATTGATGTTCTATATCATATTTATTGATCTATAGATGTTAAAATGTGTTTGTACTCCTGGAATGAATTATCTTGATCATAGCACATGATCTTAACTTACTAAATTGGATTATAAGTATTTCATTGAGATTTTTAGCTTCTATGTTCAATAGGGCATGGCACTGGAATATTCATTTTGGTTTCTCTTTTTCTTTTTGTTTTTATCTGATCATAACCATTGTAATAGTGGGTTCACAAAATGAATTTGACCATATTCATTTTTTTCCTTTCAATTATACAGAATAATTACAGGTGTAATCTATCTGGTCATGGGCTGTATCTGAAATTCTTGTTGCTGACTATGCATCTGTGTAAGTTGTCTATAATGATATGTTGTAAGATTTCTCTAACAATTTACTGTATTTCTTCATATTCTAGTTTTAAAAACTATGTTTTCAAACTATTTCCTCAAAAGTCTCTGGACTGTGGTAGAGTCTGTTGTAACATCTGTTGGTTTTTTTTTTTCATCTAAAATTTTTAATACATATCTTCTCTTTCTTTTCATTACTTTGGTGTATAAATCTTGATTGTCACAGTGAAACAGTTCATTTCATCAAGTCTACCAATTCTTTTCATCCCATTCATTAATTTCTCCCATGATATTTTATGTCTGTTTCTTGCCATCTGTTACTTTAAGTTTTATTTCTTTGTATTTCTTGACACACACTATTTTTTACTTGAAACCTATCAATTTTTTTCTGAAACACACACATATAAATGTTGTGTATAAAACAATTTTAGAGATTCCAAATGTTCTAAAAGGATAGGTTGTTTTCCTTTAATTTATTATTTAATCCATTGTCAGATCCTGATAACTGTCCCCCTTCCTGCTTCCCCCTCTCAAATAATTGCCCCCTTCCCTTCTCCCTTTACCCTGGCACATCAAGTCTTTGAAGCGCTAGCTATATCTTCTCCCACTGAGCTCAGACAAGGCAGTCCAATTAGGGGAACAGATTCCACAGACAAGCACAATCTTTAGGGACAGCCTCTGCTCCAGTTGCTGGGGAGCCTATATGAAAACTGAGGTGTACATCTGCTATATATGTTTTGGGGACCTTGGTCCTGCCCATGTATGCTCTTTGGTTGGTGGCTCAGTCTCTGATAAGCCTCATGGGTCCATGTTAGTTGACTCTGTTGGTCTTCCTGTGGAGTTCCTATCCCTTCCAGGGTCTCCAATCCTACTTAATTTTTAATTGTTGCATTTTTAAAATTTTAATTGTTCTTCTCTTCACTAGTCAATTGGCCACTTGAGAGTGCATTTTCAAACTCTAAGAAGTTTCACAAACTTTGTGACTTCTTTCTCATTGATTTATAGCTTACTGCACTAGGACATAAGATATAAGAATCATGTTTGTTCAGAAGTTATGAAGACTTGCTTTGTGGCATCAAATGTAATCTGTTTTATGAAAAGTTCCATGTGCTTTTAAAATAATGTAAATTCCAAGAATATTTAATTGTATCCTGCAAATGTGTGTTAATTACATGTGATGCATGGCATAATTCAACTCTAAAGTTTCTCTTTGGAAGTTTAGCTTGGATGACCTATCTAAAGATGATAGTGGTGCACTGAGATCCTCTACTCTAGGTTTTATTAGAGATATCTATAAATTTATGTATAGTAGTCTTTTGTCTTTTGGAAAATTGATACCATAATGCCAAAGCTTACAGATATAAAGTTACTATATCTTCTTGGTGAAGTATATACAGTATTTGTAGGATATACTTCTTGTTTTCTGACTAAGGTTGATCTAAAGTGTATTTTTTTAGATATAGTTATTATATGCACATAAGCACAAATTACTTATATCATTTCAAGTGTGACAGGTACAAGTTACAGTTTCTCACATACTTTAATATTTTTCAAATTTGTTATATGTTTAATAATACCTTGTGTGGAATTTTTACATATTAATTTTCACATTTGATATATTTTAGAAACACACAATCATTTTTATCAACTATTAGCAGCCACACTACAGCAGCGTTCTGAAAAAGAACAGGTAAATAATGGAAAAAATGATCAATTCTAAATATACGAGGTTTCATTTCTAGAACTTCTTTAGAATAAGAAAAAGTAAGAGAATTTGAATTAACATCTAACTGTCATGGCTTGGTTTCTGTGAGGTAAATATGAATTTCTCCTTTTGTAATTTTATAATTCAACACAGATGTAATGCTATATAAATGTCAGCATATACTATAATCATAAATATTTGTTAATGAAAGCTGACTAGAAGAGCAAAATGACATGAAATATATTAATATAGATATCATAGAGAACAGTGAAATAATGAATAGATAAGTTATATTACAGTACTAGCAGAGCAGGCATGGGAGTCTCCTAGCAGATTAAATAAGATGTCCAAGTAAATGTCACCTTGACACAGCTGAGTCACCTAAGAAGAAAGTTGCAACTGAGATGTTTCCTAGATCAGACTACCCTGTGGGCATGTCTATTGGGGACTTAATTGAATATAAGTTGATGTAGGATGGCCTAGCCCTCTATGTGAGGCACAATTCCTTAGACATGTACCCTAGACTTTATGAGAAGGTAACTAAACAAGAGCCTGAACGATCTAAGAGTCAGCAGGTTTTCTCTATGGGTTCTGAGTCCAGATCCTCCTTGACTTCCTGTCTTGACTTCTATCATGATAGACTATGGAGTATAAATCAAATAAAGTCTGAAGTTTCTTGGAGTCAGAAATCTTTACCACAGCTAC
Source organism: Montemys delectorum (assembly GCA_019843815.1). Lineage (NCBI taxonomy): Eukaryota > Metazoa > Chordata > Mammalia > Rodentia > Muridae > Montemys > Montemys delectorum. The sequence continues at coordinate 13,963 of JADRCD010182381.1, forward strand.
ACAAGGGAAAATAACAGCAAGAGTTCTGAAATGGTGTCTCTTTTCTACATTTCATGGTGAGCACTTGTCAAGGTGGAAATTGTGCCGTGAAGCTGGTATGGTTTTCTACAAGAGCTTCTGCACCTTCACTGTCTCTCTTTCACAGTACTCGATTTACAAGTGCTCTCAGTTGGCTCACATTCCTTTAACTAAACATTTCTTGCAAGAAGCAGATTTTCTAAGAGTGTATTTAGGACAATTTGATTCTGGCTATGAAGAAAGAAATTATTTAAAGCTTAGCACTCTACTCTTTAAAAATAGTGTTTCTCACACATACAGAACCAGGGTTCATGAGCAAAGTATCCTTAACATTGCTGCCAAGAAACATAGTCACATTCTCATAAGGTATTGTCATGGAAACAGAAGAGAGATAGAATTACAATCTTCATATCTTAGCTCTAGCAGGACACTATCAAATTATCAAAGTTTGGCAGGAAAATAGAACATCTCTTTTGGTCAATCCATGTGGCTTGGTCAAGGTTATGGGTACTCAGTCTACTTGTGTTTGCTCAGGCACGTTTTAATCTTCCTCTGTCTGCATTAGCACAGCAGTATAACTCAGCTTTGTGAATAGTCTCACCCCCAGTATACTTAAAAAGCAACACAAATACAAGGCAATTGGCTATAACAGCTTGGCCTGTCTTAGTTTGAAGAAAGATACAATATATTTACTAATATCTTTCTGGGGCTGAAAGCAAAAATCTGCAGTTACTCTGGCTGAAAAGGCCATTAGCTCTAAGAAAGAGTTGTGATTTCCTAAGTCTGTAAGATTTTGCCTAACTCTAAATTCAAACTTTTGACTTTCTTCAATGATTTCACAAATATTATGGTGCAACTGAGGGCTTGGGAAGGAACAGAGGCAAAGGAATGGGTGATCACAAGTTCTTTTTTCTTTTTTTTTTTTTTCAAAAATGGAATGATCTATATTATACTATCAACATTAAACAATGTGACACTGGAGTGTGTGTGTGTGTGTGTGTGTGTGTGTGTGTGTGTGTAAATGTGTGTGGTTCAATGTGCAAGTGCAGATACATTTGTGTAAATGTAAAAATGGAATGATCTATTATAATACTATCAATATCAAACAATATGACATTAGTGGGTTGTTTGTGTAAATGTACATGTTTGTGTGCAGATGTAGATATATATGTATAGATGTCATATTAATTGATCTATTATAATACTACCAACATTAAACAATATGACACTAGTGGGTTTGTGTCACTATGTAAATGCTTGTGTGTTTATGTACAAGTTTAGATATATGTGTACAGATGCAAAAATGAAACAATCTATTATAATACTATCAACATTAAACGTGAAATTAGTGAGTGGGTATATCTGTGTCAATGTACTTCTATTCATGTGTAGGTATAGAGGCATGGGTATAGATGCTCTAGAGCATCTTCAGCTGTTAATCATCAATTCTTTGCAGCACATCTACTTGTCTGATGCTTGCAAAATGCTCTATGCATCCTGGCCAGTAAGTACCAGTGATTTGATTGTTTCTTTCCCTCAGTGCTCATTAAAAATGTAGGGTACTATGCTTTTCCTCATGTGTTCTGGGTACAAATCCAGGTCCTTGTGTTTGCCCAAAAAGCATTTATAGCCTAAGCTTTGTATTTCTTCCTGATTTATGATTTTCAAACTTTGTTAGACTATCTTTCTAGAATATCAAGAAAGGATAAATTATTTCAATGTAATGGTAGCAAAGACATGATGACCACAAAACCACAGGAAATGAGGAAGAAGTAAGAAGGGTATGAGAAACACAGGTTAGGAGGGAAGCTGTTTCTAGTGACAGAGGCTTTGTCATTCTGCACAGGTTTTTGCAACCCATAAGAACAGCCACTCACTAGCCTTGTGCTCACAGAGCACCACAGGAAAGCTTTAGTCTCTACATTATCAACTTTTGCCTGGATCTTTACATTTACACCTTCTCTGCCACAGTCCTAGGGTCAGTAAAGACAAGTCAAGATAATTTCTTTCAAGTTCACCAACTTGCTTGTTGGAGGCATGCTTAGCTAAGCATACCACTTCCATGCCAAATTCTGTATCATGTTTATTTAAAGAAGTTGCTTTTCTCACAGGCCAGTTCTGCCTGGGCTTTCATGCTAAGTTGATTTTTTTTTTTTTTATGTTTCAGAACAGCTTTTCCAGGAAACAGAAGGGAACTCATTCTTGGAATGGCACTAAGAAGATGAAGCAAAGTTAAATGCCACTGAATAAACCTACAAATGCTTAAAGACTTTCTGGTTAGATATTTATTCCTTAAATCAGTACTTACATTGTGCTTTGTGAGGTTTGAAATGTTAGCTGCTATTGCTTGGAGCCAATCCATGCAGTCTTCAGCAGAGAGACACTGAAGAATTCCACTGCAGACTCCATCTACGGCAACAACTTGGAAAGCATTCTGCCTGAGAATGCATCAGAACAGAACAGAAAAAAAACACCGTGTTAGATAGCTGTTTATAGCTTGGTCCTTAACACAATAGGGCAATCAGTTTCCAGATTCAAATCTACTATCTTCTGTATAAATACATCCACTTTAAAGTGAAGCAACAAAACGGCCAGGATATTGTCTATTTACAAATAATTAGATGACATTCTTAAACTCAGCTAAATATGGACAACCTTTGAGATATAAAGTGAAGTGTGTGATATTGAACAGCCTCAACTTAGGGGACATTCTTTTCCCTTTGGCCAAATATTCCCAGTATATACTTCTGTTTCTGATTTTGACATTTGTTAGTTTCTGACTTACGGTGTAAAATTTGCAAACACAAATGTTAAGAACTACATGGTAAAATGTTAATTTCTTGAGCATTGTTTGAAAATAGGCTTAATGAGCAGGAACCATGAAACCACAACATGAATTAGAGTTACCAAGGCCTTGACCAGGAGAATTACTCTGTTAGGATATGTACAGCACTTTAGAAAATCCACAATTCATACTTAAATCCACCAATCTTTTTATGATAAAACTGTGCTTCATAAAAAATGTATATTCATACTTCACCTACACATAGAGCTTAATTCTTACAGTTTTGGTTTTGAGCTTAGCCTTTAAAAGATGAGCCATCTCTCTACCCTTGAGCTTTTATTCCAATACTCAAGAGTGAGTAAGACACCTAAAATATCCTGAAATGGGGTTCAGGGGAAGGCTCATCAGTTAAAAGCAAAGGCTCCTCTTCTAGATAACCTGGGTTCAACACCCACAAGAAAGCTCACAAACCATGTGTAAACTTCATTCCCTCTTCTGGCTTCCGAGGGAATCAAGTATCCATGTACTACACAGACATACATGCATGCTAAACACTCATATACATAAAAAATAATTTTTAAAAAAGTCCAGACAGAAGTATCACTACCTATGGGTTAGGAGGACAAATTTGAGAGCAATGCATATTTTTCCACTCTGTGTTTCTTTGGTCATTTCTTCAAAAGCTACAATAAGAACATGAAAGCTAGATATTTTTAGGTGAGTAAAGTCAAAGTATTCAATTCAATTCTTAAATCTATATAATATCTTATATAATCCCAGATAAAATAAACCTAGAAGACTAGTTTTATACACCCAGATCTGTATATTACTACAAAATAGTTTCTATGCTCTGGGTAATGCATTAATATACATACATTTCTAATTATTGAAGTTAATTATTCTTATTTTTCTTTATAATTGATTCTGTGTCATAACTATGCTTACTTTACGAGGTTTAGATAGAAATGAGATAGTGATTTTTAGGCATTAGAAACAAGAGTATCAGAGGCTAAAAAAAGCACAGTTATTGTGATTTGATTAACACATATTTAAGCAGGAACATGGGTTTAAAGCAGGTAGATAAAATTGAGGAAAGTTCTGTGCACTTTGTAGGCAACGAGAAGCTGGCATAGATCCATGGCAAGTGTTTGTGTGGTTATCATGTATAAATAAGCAGTGTGGTTACACCTACTCTAACAAGAGGAAAATAATGTGACGAGGACTCTTCTTAGGTACACAGATGAATGAGGACTCATTAATGGATGGCATTCAATAAGTTCATAATTAAATATGGTTGATGAGAGACAACAAAACTGCTCCTAGGTCTTCAGCCTACACAGGAGAAAGGCTATTGAGGGGAAGCCAAGGGAAAGCATCAATCTCACCCAGAAATCAGAAAGCCAAAAGCAAACATGACAACGTGAAAAAACAAGACCTATTTTGGGAAACACAAGAATCTTGGCCTGTGACAATAAGGGATCATCAGTAAGAGTTTGTAAATCATTCTGAGCATGACTAACTAACCCCTCAGTTGAGGATTATCCCTGTTAACACTTCATTATTTGACCAACACACTATCTCAGTATGTTTGTTTTTCTATTTGCTTATCTGTTTGTTTTTTCTTTATTTATTTTATTAATTATTTTATTTATCTTCATTTCAAATGTTCCTCCCTCCCCTTTGGTCCATGGCTGTCTCAGTACATAAAGCACAAAGGAGAAAGAGAATGATGAGCGGGAAGTGAAGGTGAAGAGAGGTGACAAAGGCGTAATTGCAATACACAAGACAGTTGTGATGTCAGGGCTATCATTATATTTGTTGATGGCTTACTTTAGGTTTCAAAGTTTAAGCAGAACTATGCTTCAGAGAACTATAGAGCAGAAATGGACTTCTAAATGTTAAGGGTTCATTTATGAAATTACCTGCTCTTGTTAAAATTTAAGAAAGCTATTGTTTATGCAAAGGAGTAAGTCATAAGGTTAACTGCTGGTCACTACTGTTTGTTTCTGTTTCTGTTTCTGTAAACAAGGGCTTGTTTTGCATGAGAGGACCTTCTGCTTACAGGGGAACACAGTGTAACTTTGTGCTCTTTGGCTGTATTAACCTCTAACTGCAGTACCTGGGCACTACATAATTCAGGAATTATGAGGCCTTGGACTGACCTTGGTGAATAAAAGTCTCTTTTTTGTTGACCTTTATTCTTTGTTAGACTGGTGAATCTCTAAATGACTACAGACTTATAATATTTGAACGTCTGCTTACCCCAGGATTTTGGTGTTCATCCAGATCACCTTTCTTTCTTTCTTTCTTTCTTTCTTTCTTTCTTTCTTTCTTTCTTTCTTTCTTTCTTTCTCTCTCTCTCTCTCTCTCTCTCTCTCTCTCTCTCTCTCT
>JADRCD010182381.1:19256-29802 GCA_019843815.1 Montemys delectorum
TCTCTCTCTCTCTCTCTCTCTCTCTCTCTCTCTCTCTCTCTCCCTTTCTTTATTTTTTATTTTTTGCTTGCCTTGGGACCCTGCAATTACCCACAGTACTGAAAGCTGAGGAATCTTATAGTTCCAGTGTTCAGAGGAAGCGCTAGAGTTTTTTTAGTGACTACACTTTATAGAAGAGCTTTGAGTCCCTCAATGTTTCCAGCATGCTGGAAGCTAAGAACACACATGGTATGCATTCTCCAATAAGTGGACATTAGCTCAGAAGATTGGAATACACAAAGTACAATCCACAAACCACAAGAAAATCAAGAAAAAGGCAGACCAAAGTGTGGATACTTCTTAAAAGGGGGAACAAAATACCCATAGAAGGAGTTGTAGAGACTGTCAATGGAGCAGAGACTGAAGGAAGGACAATCCAGAGACTGCTCTACCTGGGAATCCTTCCCATATTCAATCATCAAACTCAGACACTATTGTGGATGCCAGCAAGTGCTAGATGACAGGAGCCTGATATAGTTATCTCCTGAGAGTCTCTGACATTACCCAACTAATACAGAACTAGAGGCTCACAGCCATCCATTGAACTGAGCATAGGGTCCCCAATGAAGGAGCTAAAGAAAGGACCCAAGGAGCTGAAGGGCTTGCAGCCCCTTAGGATGAACAACAATATGAACTACCTAGTACCTTCAGAACTCCCAGAGACTAAACCACCAACCAAAGAGTACACATGGTGGGACTAATGGGTCTAGAAGCATATGTCTAGCAGAGGATGGCCAAGTCGATCATCAATGGGAGGAGAGGCCCTTGGCCCTGTGAAGGTTCTATAGCCCAGTGTAGGGGAATGCCAGGGCCAGTAAGCAGGAGAGAGTGGGGTAGTGAGCACGGGAAAGGAGTAGTGAACAAGGGTTTGTTTTTTATTTTATTTTATTTCTCTCTCTCTCTTTTTATTTTTTTGAGGAGAACCTGGAGAAGGAGATATTGTATGACATGTAAAGAAAGAAAATGTTTAATAAAAAAAAGAAAGAAATTGGATAGACCCAGCATTTAGAAGGAGATACAGGCACATTCTCAACAATTAGATTGTTAAATAAAAGCATCAGAAACCTTCCAGAGGTGTAGGTAAGAATTCTGTATGTCTGTAGCACACATTTTTTGGGGAATTCCTGAAAATGCTGGATAGAGCATCAATTTCTGAGTTAAAAGGACCACTAGGATATTGCTGGCCCTTGTTGAAAAAGCTGAGATGGAAATTGGCTGTTGAGTATATGAATAAAGGTGTTCACCAAATGCTTATTTGTTTGCATCCCACCTCACTATGGAATGCTCTGTCTTTTTAAGTTACTGTTTGATGGATCTGAGTTTTCTCTTTGTCTATAGGTTTGTTGCAGATGCTGGACCAGGAGCCAGATTAAAGAGGAGGAGTAGGCACAGCTGTGGTGCACACAGTCTACTTGCTACCTGGTGCATCTTTGAACTCCTTCCTGCAGTATCCTCTGCAGAGCCCTCTAGCCAAGGCTCATTTCTTTTTTATTCTTGTCTCTATCCTTCTTTGTTTGCAACTTACTCTGGTCCCTTTCTCTTGTCAAAGATTCGGTGTTCTTTCCGTTAAAATGGATTCATGTATCTTTTAGGTATGGATGATATTAAAACGTTGTTTTATTATGTTCTAATTAAATGAGAAGCTGGCTCTGGATTTGGGCTACGTCTCCCCCTCCTCTAGAGGTTATTTAAAGTTTTCCTCCCAAATCTGTGCTCTGTATCAGACAGGCTACTTGACTATGTGAGGGAGAAAGAGCAAAATCAAAACCAAAGCACAATCTATTCCCAATGGGGGTTATTCCACCTGTCTTATACTCTTCATAAGTTTTATTTAACTCCCTAACATGTTTGCTAAAGTATAAACCTCATCTCAAGATTTGTAATATTTATATACATTTCTCCTATCTTGTCTTTAATGCCTGAGGTTTTCTTCCTATCTCTTTATTCTGTTGGTGAGGCCTGAATCGAATGTTCAAGCTTCTAAATTTTCTAGTTCTAGTTTTACCTCAGTTTGGATTTTTCTTTAGTGGTTCTATGTCCAGTTTCATGTCTTAAAGAGTTTTCTTTTGTTGTTTGTTAGTGCTTTAATAGATTTGATTAATGCGTATATTAATTTCTTCTTTAATATCCTTAACTATATCCATAATAGCTATTTTGAAGTACTTGGTTTTGGCTTCAGCTGTATTACATTTCTCAGGTCTACTGTGGTAGAGCTTTTGGACCATAGTGAAGACTTATCATCCTGGATGTTAATTGATTTTCTTTTTATGATGATGTCTAAGCCTATGGATTTGGGATGATTGTAAATCTAGGTGTTAATATCAGATCTTGTCTTTGATGAGTTTTACATTCCTTGGTTTCTGTTGCCATCCCTAGATCTTAGGAGAATGTGATAACTGTGGGTTACCTGGTAGGGAGTATTTCTGGGTCCCTGCCAAGTGTGGTCACTTTGGGGTACTGGGTAGAATGGTTTTCTCTGAATTAGGAAATGACATGAAGGAATATCAGAAAAGTGTGGGGATGAGAGAGTTCACGGAGGAAGGATAGTTAGGCTTGCCAAAAGAATCTGTGAAGTCCCCATGGGATGAAAGAGGAGAGTAAAAGGAAGCCTCATCAGGTTGTCTTCTAGAGGGCAGGGGATGAAAGCAGAGAAAGAATGAGGAGAATGTAGATTGCTTATTTGATTCCCTGGCTAGGGTGGCCAATGGGTTGGCAGAGACAGAGCCTCTTGATGTTGGTAGCTGCGACATAGGGGTAATAGGAGTAAAGAAGACTGTAAGAGAAGATGTACATGGTCTCCTGGGAATGGGAGAAGAGAAGGAGAGGCAGTCTGAAATTATCTGGAACAAAGCTATGGAACAGACAAAAAATTGGAATTTGAGGATGGGTAGGAGAATAAAGACTACTGACCCAGTTTTCTGGTCTGCATGGCTAGCAAGTTCAATGGAGAGCATACCTAATGAGTTTGTGTCTGAGAAAAGGGGATGGGAAAGTATGCATTTATACATAAAATATATTTTTTTTTTAGTTTTAAAAGTAGAAATATTGATGAACTTTATGCAATACTCCTAGCTCTGATGAACTTTATTCAATACTCCTAACTTTGGGAGTTTAAATAAAATTGAGTAAATGGTGTTCCTGAGAAATAATAAAGTAATTGATCAATTTCTGCTTCATTAAAGCTCATTGAAATATGCTAAATGTGGGGAGAAATATCACTTGCTTGGTAGGTGTGAAGCTCTAGGTGTGATTCTACCTGTACCCCCTCCCAAAGGGATAAATGCTACATTTTAAAATCCACATGGTTATTCACATGTACATTTTCATATAATGAAAATAAGAGTTAAAAAGAGGAAACAACTATAGAATGTTCTGATAACTTCTGCTTCCTTTTGGAATACCCTTGACAGTGCTATGTGACATTCTGACATGTTTCAGAGTTTAAAAATTCTGAATCAGGATGTTCAACACATAATAAATAAGTGTTATCTATCCCTGACAAAAATAACACTACGAAATGTTTATTCATATCATGACAGTAAATGGCATGGAAACAATGTGATTTGCTATTAAATTTGAGAAGTATTACATCACTGAAATACATATATTTATGTGTATGTATATGTGTATATATATACACATGTACATGTACATGAGTATGTATATTTGTGCATGTATATATATGATGTATATGTGCATGTATATATATACATATATATATATATATATATCCACAAATGAATATCTTAAGTTTATAGACATCACAGTAAATATTTATGTGACATTGTAAACAGTTACTTGTTTTCATGCTCACAGAGGAAATAGCCATAATTTCTGCAGCATAGACTGTGAGTTCCATGGAAGAAGGCTTTCAATTAGTCTTTACTGAGACAATAAATGAATGGTAAGTTAGCTCTTGGAACTGAAATGATACAGAAATTTATCAGGAATAATGTTTTATTTGTAACTTCTTGTGACTACTGTCTTAACAAGTATAATTGATTTAGTAACTAAAACTCATCGTTGTGCAGAGATATTATGAAAATAAAATTATACAGTCATTTGGACTCAGAAAATTCTCTTGAGAGAAATTATGTGATAGAATTAATATAAACATTTATATAACTGCCTATTTTTAAAAGAAAATAACAAAATTAAACAAATACCACTTTTAAAATAGGCCATAATGCAAATATCAGAAGAATTCTTAAACCAGAAATTTGGGAATTCAATGAAGAATTAAGAAAAATTAGACAGATTATAAACAGGATATACTCAAATAAACAAATTTATGAAAGCAGTAATATAGCTTGAGAAAACTGAAACATGCATCATTAAAATTTTACAAAATATTTAAAAGACAATAAAAGCAGTGTTCAGTATTAGAAGAATCTATAATTCCTCGAGGGAAAAACAAAATTAGTGTATTATATTACACTAAACAGTCATACTAGTATAAAATTTAGTCCAGCAATAAAAAGATGTATCTATAGTCAACTTCCTAAGGTATAAAAAATCAATTAGTACAAGTAATTACTTATAAAATTAAGGGGAAAAATAAAATAGATTATTACACTTAATTTGTTGAGCAAAAGGACTTTTCTTGGTCAGATGTAAAGTGCAAGAACAAACAAATTATCAAATATACAATGCAACAAAGCCAAAGCTAGACATTTCATCATAGTGGAATGTTTTCTTTACAAATATAATCAAAGATGTTCACATCTTTAAAATCTACATATCAGGAAGCATGTCATTGGATCCCCTGGAAGGATAAGACAGGGACAAAACTAAGCTCTGGCAATGATGTCAAGAATTAGTGAACTCACTAACCTGTAGTAGTAGGGAACATGTTCTCAGTGATGCCAGAAAGACTCAATAGCCTGTTATAGAACAACCAGCCATTTTCCAAAGAAATTGTTATTTATCAAATGTCTATGCCATTATTCATACCATCTGTGTTATTTAACATTAAGTTAATCAGATAACTTAAGGTCTTAAAATGGTCATTATTTTAAAAAAATGAATCAAACTACTTTGAGAGGAAAAAAAAAGAGTCTCGGGATAAACATTTGAAAAATAAAGTTACCTTGATGTTTCTCCAGGAAATTATACTAAGCAACATCTGATCCAATAAGACTACATGGCAAATGAGTCCAATAACAGAATAAAATCCAAATGATAAAATAATAGAGATGAAAAACAGATTTGCAATTGTGGTGGCTTAGAAACAGTAAAAGTAATAGGGTGAAGGGATGCAAGAATATTATGAAAGACCATAGTGGATTCATAGGATGAGAAAGATGTTTAGGCAAATCTTATCCATCCACAGAGATAAAATATTCACACAAAATAATGATAGAATATCCGTGCTATCAATGTTAATTTTCTGGGTATGAATCACAATATATTTTTATAAGCTGTTATATTATAAAAATGGCTAAATGTACAACAAATTTCACATATCATTTCTTCAAACTGAATGTTACGCCACAATTAATTCAAAACAGAAACAATATAATCACAAAAAAAACATTTTTGTGGAGAAAATATCAGAATAGTAGATACAATAAAAATATTATTAGTTAAATTCAAAGCAACTAGACTAAATAAACTAAATAAAAATTAAATTTGTTATTTTGGAATAAAAGCAACGAGCATAAAAAATTAAAACATGCAACTATGGAAAGATATTTTTAGAAAACTAAGACTTATTGAAAGAAGAGAAAAATATACAGGCACAAATGAATTAATAGCAAACTTGTTATTAACATGACTGTAATATAAATAAAATAGATTTGAAAGAAGGAAAACATACATAGAAGCTTTGTAAAAATTGACAAGAATTTACAAATCTTCTTATGTCTTGTAACTTAAAGTTAAATATATAGAGTAAATTCAGAAAAGCTAAAAGTAGAAATACATTTATGAACATTAAAAAGGACTCTAACTCAGCCACTCTATATTTTACAATACATAGGGGAAAATCATTATTCATAATGTAGAGGATTAAAACTACTCATAAATGCATATGCTCAAGCTATAACATGTAGAGCTTTGCAACAAAAGAACATTGCTTGTGGTTTTATAAAAAACATGTGGGTCATGGAAGTTTTGTCCTAGCACTTGGGAGGCAGAGAAAGGTAGATCTCTTTGAGTTCAAAGACAGTCTGGTATACAGATAGTTCCAGACAGAGAGTTCCAGGAAACGCAGGGCTACACATAGAAACCTCGTCTCAGTGGAAAACAAAACAACACTAATCAGAAACAACAACAAAACAAAATTTAAAAAAAAGCAGGTGGAACATTTTTCAAATTATGTAGATACTGAGAAAAACTTGCCTTCAGCAAATATCACAAGATTAAAAATATCCAGCATGAAATCTTGATAGAAAGCCAAATCAATCCAAAACAATACTTAAAATCTCTAAGTCCTTTGAAATTTTGCCATATACCCCTTTCTAGTCCACAGTTCAAAAATATCATTTGGTAGATGAAAATACATAATTATCTATTCAAATGAATTTTAAATACTGGAAACCCTGGATTTTAAATACTTGGAAAAACTGGATTCTCATGAGGTCAACTAAAGACACATGACCAAGGCAGTCACTCCAACCAGGGCAGGAAAGGCTTCTTATAAAGCCTTTGGTAATAAAAGGGATACTGAAGTTAAACATGACAAGATGGTAGTTCCCCTGGTGTACTGGCTGGTTTTGTGGGTGGTGCCATCCCTGGGCCGGAAGTCTTGGATTCTATAAGAGAGCAGGCTGAGCAAGCCAGGGGAAGCAAGCCAGCAAGGAACATCTCTCCATGACCTCTGCATCAGCTCCTGCTTCCTGACCTGCTTGAGTTCCAGTCCTGACTTTCTCTGGTGATCAACAGCAATATGGAAGTAAGCTCAATAAACCCTTTCCTCACCAACTTGCTTCATGGTCATGATGTTTGTGCAGGAATAGAAACCCTGACTAAGACACCTGGGTTTCCTCTTACCCATACTTTGGTGGGCCTAGAAGATGTCTCTCACATTGAAATGTCACAAACCACATAAATAACATCTCTGAGCTCAGCAGCAGAAGGAAATATTAGCTAACCATAGACAAGAGCCTATGTGACCCAGTGAGTAGCTGTGATCTGTGTGCGTGTGAGCTGATCAGTGACTTCATTGGAAGCATACAGGAAGCCTTCTTTTCAAAAAGGTTTCTCAGTCCATGAATCATCAAAAAAAAAAAAAAAAGACAAATTATCAAACCAAGGGACTCAAGAAACAAACAAAATAAATTGAAAAAAAAATGGCAGAAAGGTTTTGTTTAAAAAATCTATAGAAAGAAGAAATCAACAAATCCCCAAATCTGGTATCAAGAAACAATCCATTCTGCATCCTGAGCAATATTGAGCATGATAAAAAAAAAAAGTAAACTCATATACTTATTTCCAAAACTAATAATGTGATAATGGTAGATGGTAAGCTACAAGTCCAGGTCTGAAGTTTTACTTGAGGCTCTGGGTTAGACTCTTAGCACCACTCAGAAGGATAAATGTGTAAGCTACACAACTACTTTGAAAATGAAACAACTTATTAACATTAACTCAAAAAAACTATGAAGCTCAATATAGTCTTCCATACACCAGATCCATTGCAATTGTTTATGACAAAATCAGGCCTTCCACTGGCTTTGGTCTTCAAATATATCATATTCTCCAGGTTCTGCAGTAGTAGTATATTCCTTTAAAAACTCTCTTTTATACTTTCAAAAGCACACTAGAATAAGAATGGCATGGCACATTATGCTGAAAGGTTGTACCACCCTCCCTTTTTATTCAGTGATTAGAGCCCACAAATAAACTCACCGACTCAGGTCAGTCCCTGGCACATACTGGGAGAAGCGGGCATGAAGTAGGGGAATGAGCCTGAGGTCACACCACCGCTTCTCCCACCGCAGGCCTGGAGATGTGGGCCATGAAGAGCAGGAAAGCGTGTCCTGAAAAAAAGCAATATGTTTAGAATGTTGGTGCATCTGCGTGGTCTCAGGGATGTTGAATTTTTCTAAATGTTTCGAATATTTTTATAGGACTAAGTAATCCTTAATACTTAAGCCCAGAGTTCCACTTCAAAATGTTGTTAACAGAGGTCTGTAAGTAGACTAAGAAAGATTCACCAAGTAAATATATGAAAATTATGGGTAGAGAGGAAGAAATGTCTGAAAGTTTGACATAGTAGAATCAGTTCAGAGAGGGAAGAAATGAGCAAAATTACGACCACAGGGAAGCAGCAAAAACCACATAGAAATGAAGAACTTATTAGGCTAATTGGCCAAGCGCTTTGAGTGCCTGTAAGTGTCCCAAACCACCGTATTTGCAAATACCTTTTCAAGTCACAGTATAAGTCCAGACTAAGCACATGCATTATGTATCTTATAAATATTTCTCAATTAGCAAGTACTGATGCAAGTGAATCACTAACATCCTGTTCTAGGAAGTCTTAATTACTGTTTTCATTTCAGTTTCAAAAATTTAGGTCCCTTTATATTGCTTTTATGTCATATCTACGCCATGGCTGCTGCTTTGATATTACATGTGCCTCTAATTTTATGAGGGTTTTCCCAAAACCCTTTCTGTAATTTATGAGATTCTAATATAATTATATAATTTGCCTCTTCTCTTTCTTCCCTTCAGACTCTCCTGTGTACTCTCCATCCTTCTCTCACTCAAATTCATATCCTCTTTTTCTTAGTTGGTGAGTGTGTGTGCCTATGGATGTGTGCTTATTTATTTCTCAATATACAAATACAACTTGCTTAGTTAATATAATCTTATAAGAATGTATATGTTCTCGAAGCTGACCTTTTGGTATTGGATAACTAATAGATGTGATCTCGCCAAGGAAGACTATTTCTCCTGCTCTCAACATTCCTTAGTTGCTTGAAATTCTTTATCTAGGGTAGAAGCATCATAAGCTTTCCCATTCTACATCAGTATGCCAAGTAATATTTTGCCTCATATACTGAAGAAAAATATATTTTTCCATTTAATAGTTTGTCTCAAATGCACTGGAAACTTTGTTGTTGTTCAACATCAAGAGCTAATACTAGCTGTGTGTTCAATTCAGTTTGGCTAGAGAACTGCTGATTTTGTTTCCTGTCTATCCAAATAGTCATACAGTGTAGAAAGTTTTATTTTACTGTATACTTGAAACTAATATTCTGTTAATAGTGTTAAGGACTCCCTCCCATTATTCATTTATTTAAATGGTTAAGGAGAAACAAGAATAGTTAGAAGATAGTAAGTTCATGGAGTTGTTTAAAATACCATAGAAATTAGAGTGGCAAGTCATACAGAGTTGTCCATGTTGGGGACTTATGAGGCCTTCACATCTAGAATACCTTTCTCTTATGAGAATCTATTTGTTACTTGTTAACCATCAGGCAACAATAGGAAATGGTATATCGTGGGTAATCAGCACATGACATGGGGCCAGTTTCTTTCTTTATTTCATTGCTATATATAACAGTATTTGATCTTATGTTGTATGCCACTGATTTTCAACAAGTGACAAAGGATCAGATGGAAGAAATGCAGCATGGGTTTGAGGGGTCACATTTCAAAACAGTAGTGAACTCCTCCAGACAGAAATCCAAAATTTACTAAATAACTACTCCATTTCATATGATCAAGTCATTTAAAATGTCTCATTGGCCTTGTTTACAATGTGACAGCAAGAATATTAATAACCGATAAGATTCTAGTCATGAATAATTAGGGAGATGCTTAAAATATAACTCATCACCAAGCTTCGTGCTACTTCTACTATATCCAAAAACCTAATTGAAATTATACATTTATTCAAAACATCCAACAGATCAGAGCACAATATATTCTGAAAAATAATGTATACACACACACACACACACACACACACACAGAGAGAGAGAGAGAGAGAGAGAGAGAGAGAGAGAGAGAGAGAGGACTACACCACCAGGAGTGACAGTGCTACTCAGGCTACATGCTTCTCACAGTTGTCATAGTTCATCTCACAAGAATCCCAACACTAGCCATGAGAAGTCTCAGTTTGAATAGTTAATCTGTGAGGCTCAAGTGGCTCCTCAAATAATAGAGCCTGCTGCTGCTTCCCTTATTTGCTACCCAAAGGTTAAAAGTAAGTGCTTCTTACTGAAGCTACTATATATATTGACACAGAACTCAAGGGCATGATCTGAATCCAACCTGAAAACCTTCTCTCTGAGTTCTAGATATCATGGTACAAAAAGGTTCTATGCAAACTTCCAAGGGAGGAAAGTAAACAATAGTCCTATCCAGTTGTGACACCTATTAACCACAACAATGAGCATCACAGCGAGCTATGTTTAAGGGCGCAATAGTGGCACTCATAACTTTTCTATAACCAAAAGCCATCTAATAGCATTTAAGATCTACTCACCAAGAAGAAAATCCTAGTTCGTTCTCTCTCTCTCTCTCTCTCTCTCTCTCTCTCTCTCTCTCTCTCTCT
>JADRCD010182381.1:36798-54380 GCA_019843815.1 Montemys delectorum
GATAGATAGATAGATAGATAGATAGATAGATAGATAGATAGATAGATCTTTAATAGTATCTATTGATATATAAATAAAGATAGAGATTAGATGATATAGATACATTAAATTAGGTAGCAGTAGATAGATGTATGGTAATATCACAGATGTTGGTATCCTAAAGGAGAATACTTTCAACTTTAGAAACATTGTATTTTCTAAGAGGTTATTTTATTATTTTTTTCAGTGCCTCATGTTCAGAGAAAGCAAAACAGGGTAGAAGATTTCATAGAGCTGGAGTTACGTATGGCTGTGAGCCACCATGGGATGCTAGGAATATAATCTGTACCCTCTGGAAATGCAACAAGTATTTTTTTTTTTAAACTTTTTTTTTTTAGATAATTTCTTTATTTACATGTAAATTTTCCCTTTCCCAGGTTCCCCTCCAAAAAACAAACAAACAAACAAACAAAAACAACAAGAACAAACTTCTTTTGCCTCCCCCCTCCCCATGCCTGCCACCCCACCCTCTCCCACTTATTGGCCCTGGCATTCCCCTACACTGGGGCACAGAATCTTCACAGGGCCGAGGTCCTTTCCTCCTACTGATGATCAAATTTGCAGTCCTCTACTATACACATGTGGCCAGAACATTCAGTCCCACCCTGTATAGTCCTTGATTGGTGGTTGGGTCCCTGGGAGCTCTGAGGGTACTAGTTAGTAATTGTTGTTCATCCTAAGGGGCTGCAAACCCTTCAGCTCCATAGAACCTTTCTCTAACTCCTTCATTGGGGACAGTGTACTCAGTTCAATGAATGGCTGTGAGCCTCTACATCTGTATTAGTCAGGTATTGTAAGAGCCTCTCAGGAGATAGCTATATGCTTGTCCTTCCTTCAGTCTCTGCTCCATAGTTAATCTCTGCCACTCTTTCTGTGTGTGTTTGGTTCCCCTTTTTAAGAAGGAATGAAATGTCCACATTTTGGTCTTCCTTCTTCTTAAGTTTCTTGTGGTTTGTGGGTCATTCTTCCTATATTCCAAACTTCTTAACTTATAAGTCATTTTCCCTAATTCTTCTAACAAGACATTTAATATTGAATGTTTCAATTGGTCTGCAAAGTTCTATTTTATGTTTTTTTTTCAAACTATGGACTAAGTCTATCAATAGAATCTGCAGATTTACATTTGTCTTCAGTATGTATTCATACATCCTAATCCCCATCAAAGCTACTTGTTTTTTGATATTGAAAGGCAAAAATATGTATTTAAACCTTATGAGAAATCTAATAACGTGCATCATTTTTAAAATTGAAGATAAACACTTAATGATTTACAATTTTCAAAGATAATATCACAGTATAGAAACTATTACGTTCTGGACTGAACAAATGTTCCTTGACTTGATTTTAAACTTGCAAAACATTATGACTTTAGAGCTTCTAATGTATTTGACCAAACAATTATTTTTGAAAGATTACAACTGAATTTAAACATCAAATTTCTTAGGGAGGTTTTAGTTCTAAAGGTAAGATACTAAAGAATTCTTCCCTTGTAAAATTTCTACAGCTTTTCTGTAACTAAGAAGTAATTTGCCTGAACTAAATTTTTCTGCTCTCCAAATGCAAAGTTTTGTAGTTAGAGGGTAGAATGATGGATCAGTGTTTAGGAACACATGATGTTCTGGCAGAAGACCTACATGGCACCAACATGGCAACTCACAGCCAGTCCTACCTTCACAGTATTACTGGCCACCCTGAGAATTAAAGGCTCATTGTAGGCATTTACATACATGCTTACAAATAAACACACATAAAACAGGAATAAACAATAATGTTTATTTTAAATGTATACTTTATTTTGCTATATCATTTAAAGTTGAAATGCATTTTTATTTTTAGAACATTTTTAAAGAATTTATTTTCATCTTTAAACATCATATATCAAATATTTGTTTTGTAAAACATAAAATATTAAATTCTATACATGTATTTTAAAATATTATAGAGAAAAATATACACATATAAATGAATACACAATAAGAATCTAGCTATAAATTCAATGACCTTCACTCCTTTCATAATGATATAGTTGAATAGAAATTTAAACAAGTATAAATGAAAAATTAAAAAGTTATATAATAGATTTATAGAAAGAACTACATAGAAAAAAAAGGATAAAGTACAAACTACTAGTATCAGAAATAACTATGAAGCCACTACAGAAGGCTAATAAAAACTAAAACAAATACTGAAAGGATATGATGACTGTGTTATTACAAAGGAGTTAATTATTTCTCTGAAGTGGAAAGTAGCATGAAAAGAATCTAGCCATATTTAATTTTACAAAAATGGCCACAAAGAATATTATAATCATTCTAGAGACCAAATAATGAACAAGAATTTTATAATTCCATCTTACAAGTAATTTCTTTTAAGGAATTAATAAAAATTGAGCTCTATCACAGTGAAGTCACAATAGATAATTGGAAAATGATACTTTAAAATATTTACAATAGGATATTTTAAAAGACACATAAAATACATCAATTAAATAAAATGTGTATGATACCATCACTAATGAAATCAAAATACTGACCATCCTACAACCTACAGTCTGTCTGCCTCACAGGAGGTCTCAAGTAACCACAAACACATGTAAAAATTTCACTCAAATACCCAGACCAGCTAGGGCACCCACAGAGCACAGCTGACACAGGACCTACCCACCTTCCTGAGCTCCACCTTCCTCCTAGTCTGCTTTTCCATGTAGGACAGATCAGCAGCCAGATCCCCTCCCATTCCCTACAGTCTGTTTCCCTTCCAGGAGGAAAGCGGTATCCAGGGACACAGGAGGCTTGCTCTAACCAAAGACACAGGAAGACCACTCTAACCAAAGACAGTACTGCCTGCCTCTCTGGAATCTGGCTTTAACCCAGGTCACAGAGCTCTACCTGAGCCCAAGGAGGCCAGCTCCAGTCAGAGACACCAAAACCAGTTAACACCAGAGATAACCAGATAGCAAAAGGTAAGCACAAGATCATAAGGGACAGGAACCAGTGAAATTCAGTACCATCCGAACACATTTTCCACAGCACAACAAGCCCTGAAAAGTAAGATAATGACCTAAAATCCCACCTCATGAAGATGATAGAGGCCTTTAAGGAAGATATAAATAACTCCCTTAAAGAAATACAGGAAAACACAGGCAAACAGGTAGAAGCCCTTAAAGAGGAAACAAATAAATTCCTTAAAGAAATCCAGGAAAATACAATCAAGCAGGTGAAAGAATTGAACAAAATGGTGGAAGAACTAGAGATAGAAATAGAAACAATAAAGAAAACACAAATGGAGGCAACCCTGGAGATAGAAAACTTTGGCAAGAGATCAGGAGCTACAGATACAAGCATCAGCAACAAAATACAAGAGATAGAAGAATCTCAGGCATAGAAGATACCATAGAAGGAAGGTATTGACACACTGGTCAAAGAAAATACAAAGTGTGAAAAGCTTCGAACCCAAAATATACAGGAAATTTGGGACACAATGAAATGACTAAATCTAAGAATAATAGAAATAGAAGAGGGTAACGAATTCCAGCTCAAGGGGCCAGAAAACATCTTCAAAAAACACAAGAAAACTTCCCTAACCCAAAGAAAGAAATAGCCATTAATATATAAGAAACCTGCAAAATACCAAATAGATTTGACCAGAAAAGAAAATTCTCTCATCACACAATAATCTAAACACTGAGTGCACAGATAAGAAAGAATATTAAAAGCTATAAAGAGGAAAGGTCAAGTAACATTATAAAGGCAGACTTATCAGAATTGCACCAGACTTCTCAACAGACTTTGAAAGCCAGAAGATCCTGGACAGATGTTATCCAGATACTATGAGAACACAAATACCAGCCTTGTATACTATACCCAGCAAAACTCTCAATCAATATAGATGGAGACACCAAGACAAACCCAAATTTAAATAATATCTTTCTACTAAGTCAGCCCTACAGAGGACACCAGAAGGAAATCTCCAGAAAAGGAGGGTAACTATGCCCATAAAAACCAAAAAGAAGAGAAACATAAAACACATAACTACCTCCAACTCCAATAATAACAAGAACAATCATCTATCTTTAATATATCTCAACATCAATGGACTCAATTCCCCAATAAAAAGACACAGGCTAACAGATTGGCTATGGTAACAGGATTCACCATACAAGAAACATAACTCAGTGACAAGACAGAAACTATCTCAGAGTAAAGTCTGGAAAAAATTTTTCCAAGCAAATGGTCCCAAGAAATAAGTTGGAGTTGACATTCTAATAATATCTTATGAAATAGACTTTTAACCAAAAATTATCAAATGAGATCATAAAAGACACATCAAATAAATCAAGGGAAAATTGCACCAAGAGGAAGTCTCAATTCAGAACATCTATGTCCCAAATGCAAGGACATAGATGAAAACACAAAAAACAAAATATATGAGACACATGAAAGGAGTCACAAGAGTAAAGTTTATAAAACTATATCAAAAGATTGAATGATTTCATATTTATAACTTAAAAATGTAATTGAAAATGTTAGGAAAACAAGAAGAAAGAATACTCCAAAATAGTAAATGATAAGAAATTATCAAAATCAGAACTGAAATTAATGAAATTTAAATGAGAAAAATATACAAGGAAAAAAGGAAATAAGGAGTTACGTCTGTGAAAAACTTAAGAAGGTTAACAAACTTAACAAAATTATCCAAAGAAAAACAGAAAAGATCTAAATTAATTAGAGTTCAAAAGGAAACATCACTATCCTTTGATGTTAAATCAAGAAAAGGAAAATAAGTAGATTCATACTAATGATAAATAATTAATAATTTTAAATTATATACATAAATAGCCTGGGGTCACATGTATTTAGCTCAGAATTTTATCAGACCTTCAAAAAACAACACCAATACTCTATAAGTTATTCCATAAAATAGAACAAAGGAAAAGATTTCTAAATGCTTTTTTACAAAACCAGTATTGCAATAATATCAAAATCAGACAAAAATTCAGCAATAAAATAGAATTATAGGCCAAGAAAACTGATAATCCTAGAGTAAAAATCCTCAATAAAATACTTGCAAACTAAATTCAAGAACACACAAAAGTAGTATCCATAATTATCTCCTTGGAATCTCCCAGATATTTATTTAGGTTGCTCAATATACATAAATTAACAAATGGGATGTATCACATAGATTCTCAAGGAAAAAAAACTACATGATCATCTCATAAGAAGTAGAAAAGTTTTTTCTTATTATATCCAGTATCCATTATGATAAAAGCAAACTACAGATTAAGTACAACCCCTGTGAAAATCCTCATACAATTTTTCTTCACATAGAATAAATATTATTTTAAAACTCATATACAAATCTAAAGAGCCCAGGAAACTCAAATAATCCTGAACATTAGAATAACTGCTCAAGGTATCACTATTCATGATTTAAATAACACTGCAGAGTTATAATGAAAACTACCTGGTTCTGACATAAAAACAAATATGTTGATAAATGTAATAGAAGTAAAGATGGAGACATAAGGCTGTATAATTTTAGGTAAAAACCAAAAATATATACCTGAAAAAAGCCAGAATGTTCAAGAAATACTAGTCAAAGTGAAAGTAGATGTATATTTCTTAACCTGAATACACACACACACACACACACACACACACACACACACACACACACACTAAGTGGGCCGTGGACCTCAACATAAAACCTGATTCATTTATTTAAAGTAATAAAAAGTAAGAAATGTCCTAGATGTTGTAGTCACAGAAAAGAATGTTCTAAATAGAACTCTAATAACAGAGCCATTAAGAGCAACAAATGACAAGAGACATTAAATGAAACTCAAAAGATTCTGTAAAGAAATGGATAACATCATTCAAGCCCCATGCTACCCTATAGAATGGGGGAAGGAAACTTACCAATTATACATATGACAGAGGGTTAGCATCTAGAATATTCAAAGAACTCACAAACTAAACATCTAAATTAGAAAATAACCCTTTTATAAAATGAGCCATGCAACTACACAGAGACATCCCAAAAGCTGAAACAAAAATGGTTAAGGATCACTATATAAGTAATCAACAACTTTAGCTATGAGAGACTACAAATTAAAATGTTTTTGAAATTTCATCTTATAAAAGTCATAATAGCTAAAACTTCAAGAATATTGTTTTACAGTGGAGTAGGGAAAAGAGGAGCATTTATTCACTGCTGGTGGAAGTCTGAACTGTTACAATAACAATTGGAAATTAAAACAGAGGTTCCTGAAGAGCTGAAAATAGATCTGTCACAAAATCCAGATACACCGTTGGTGGACATATATCTAGGATTCTACATCTATTACAGAAATACTAAATTATCCATGTTCATTGCTGCTTTTTTCTCAAAATATTTAAGAAATGGAAATAGCCTAAATGCCCATTAATTTAAAAATGTTAATGAAGTGTGATACCTTTACACAATCTATATCTCAGCCATTTAAAATAAAATTATGAAACTTGAATTTAAATGAGTAGAATTGGAAACAACTACTCTTAATATGCTAACTTAAATCTAGAAACACAAACACTGCAGGCTTTCTCTAAATATTTAGATATACAAGTTTCAGTTGGAATACTTACAGAAGTTAGGTATCTAATTAAAGGGCCTTGAAGGTATACACAATTTCTAAAGAAAGTTTAAGTAGAATGTAGTGTTACAAAGAGAAAAAGGGAAAATATAACAGGAAGAATCAAGTTGGTTGTAAGATAGAAAGAAATAGTAGAGGAGGGTTGGGGGATAGATAATACTAAAGACCTTTTGAGAAAGCCAAGCAGAAACCTAGTACTGCTGTAATATTAAAATGTGGGCAAACACAAATATGCATGAATACATGGAGTATAAATTGAGTCACACTACAATGGGAAAACAGTGCCCAGGTTAGATACTACATACTACCAAATAAAACCCCCAGTGTCAGGAATGGGTTACATCTTTTTGAGTTGTTATACCTTAGACCCTCTCCCAAATATTTTAGGCCATTTAGGTTATATATGCTCCAGGACCTTGATGGTAAGGATATTTCTGAAGATACTACTTTTTTATGTTATAGAACATAAAGAAATCTAACTGATATTCCACTAGAACATCTATTTCTAGTGATTAGTCTTCATGGTTCTTAAAGACACTGTACACATTACTAAAAGAGAAAAAACTGAACCCAACAATAAAGACCTGGTTGGAAATAGATGTCCACATGTACAGTATGGGAATTGATGTTATGAGTGACCAACCACTTGTAGGAAGCCGCAGTGAGTGGTGATAGCCAGCAGATGGCACTGACATCTGGTGCTCTCCCAAGTTTACAGGTAAATTGCGAATGTGCCTAGGGCCAGAGCGCGCCAAGTCATGAGCCATCCCGGGGCGTATTATGCTCCTGAGCAAACAGCCAATCAGAGATGAGCATGCCGCTCCAGGGTATATTTAAGCAACGCCTTTTCGGGGCTTGGGGGTCGCCCTCTGGAAGATGTAATAAACAATTGCTGCAGAAGGATCCTTTGTCTGTCCGGCAGGAAACCTGTGCGGGCAACAGATGGTGCTGAAAAAAAAAAACCCGGGAATTTACCATAGCTGGCACTAAGGGGACCCTCCTTTCAAATGGTGAAACGGAGTAGGATCCAGAACTGCGCAAAAAGGTACGCTCTGAGAGGTATGTTTAGTCTTGTCCTTTTGGTTTCGTTTTGCTCACAAGACAACATGCCAGAAACAGAGCGGGAAAGGAGACTAGGAGCTCAGAGAGAAAAAAGAAAAGGCATGCCTATGAAGACAGGCCCTTCCAAAGGCGCTCAGTCCGCGGAAGTGAGAGATGAGGGAAATCACGCCCTGGGAGAGAAGTGTAGGGAGAGAAAAAAGAAATATCTTTATCCGATAAAGGAAGAAGACCTAGATGAAAAAACAGCCCGCTGGGAAAGCTACCATCCAGATGGGCTGCCGCTGCAAAATCGAAAGCGAAAGGAGGTGAGGAATAGGAACCGCGCGGCTTCCCAGCCCACAGCGAACTCACAGGCAGCATTGGAACAGATAGGGGAGGAGCGTTCGGTAGAGTCAGAGAAGGAGAGCTGGATGCGGGGCCTACTGTCGACTCTACAGTTAGAATTGAATTGTCACTTGTTTATCCAGTTTTTCAAGATGCACAGGGTCAGTGTTTTCATGAGCTTTGGATTTTAAGGTTATAAAGTCCTTGGCTGAGTCCATACTTACGGATCACAGCCTCTTTCACTTTAATTTGCTAATAAACAGGCAGATGCTAATCATGCAGCTGGGAATCAAGCTTGGGATAGAGATATGCCTTTGGGGCAAAGTTGCTTTGCTGTTGATTAGCAAACAGACTTTCAGATTAATCAACAGACTGGTTACCCATTGCAAGTCTTTGAGCAGGTGAATCAGATTGGTAATAAAAGGGAAGTAAGCGGGAATCTTACAAAAATTTTACAGAACACCACAGAGCCATTTTCTGACTTTGTGGCTAGATTAGTAGAAGCTGCAGAGAGAATCTTTGGTGATCCAGATGCAGCCATGCCGCTGATCAAACAACTAGTGTATGAACAGTGCACTAAGGAATGCCGAGCCGCTATTATTCCATAACTAGAGTCTTGGATAAAGGTGTGTAGAGAGCTTGGAGGCCCGCTAACCAATGCAGGAAGCAGCTGCCATGATGCAGCTGAGTAGAACAAATAAATACCCTTTGGCAGCTAGCACAAGTAGGCTGCGAGTGGAAACATCCTGGCTTGTGTGTGACTTCCATTTAATATCAAAGTATTACTCAGGCTACTAATCTCTCTCGATAGTTGTTTCAATATCTTACAGGAAATCGACGCGAGTGGATCCGTCCCTGGCTCAAGGATTTACTAGATTTCTTCAGCCTTTTCTTTCCTTAAAGGATGGGTGGGAATTGGCCTGTTTAGTGTTGCCTTGTGTGCTGGCTTAGTGTTTCTTCTCTGAATGGTTTGCAAGCTCAGAGCCTAACAAAAACGTGACAAGGTGGTATCTGCCCAAGCATTTGCTGCACTAGAGCAAGGAGCCTCTCCTGATATTTGGCTCAGCATGCTAAAAACAAAATAAATACTTAAAGCTATGGTCAGCGAAACTTAGCTCTTGCACCCCGTGGGGTCTTATCCCATTGCACACGGGAGAGTGAGTCAAACTGCCATATGTCCTCGAGGCCCGCTGCCTTTGGCCCCTACGACGGGATTAGGCTGATGCCATAAACCAGGAGCACACCAATGAGTAGTGATCCAAAGGATCCCACTGATCTCTTGGTGCTGGTAATGGACGCACATCAGCTAGCCTAAGACACGGGGCATTGACCAGTGCCTATCATTTAAAACATAAAGGGAGAAATGTAGGAAGCCACAGTGAGTGGTGATAGCCAGCAGATGGCGCTGACATCTGGTGCTCTCCCAAGTTTACAGGTAAATTGCGCATGTGCCTAGGGCCAGAGCGCGCCAAGTCATGAGCCATCCCGGGGCGTATTATGCTCCTGAGCAAACAGCCAATCAGAGATGAGCATGCCGCTCCAGGGTATATTTAAGCAACGCATTTTCGGGGCTTGGGGGTCACCCTCTGGAAGATGTAATAAACAATTGCTGCAGAAGGATCCTTTGTCTGTCCGTGATTTCCTGCCGGCAGACAACCACTCTCTGTTTTGTTTAAGTTCTACTCCATGAAACAAAACCCATTCCTGAGACTGTTAGTGACTTCAAGAACCTATGCTTAGAAATATCATGGGCTTGGGTAAAGCCTATTCATTTTTTGGTAAGTAGAGATAGCAATAAAATGACTTCCCATTAATTATGGTTATACCCATGTGGTGTTTTGAATATGCTTGGCCCAGGGAGTGGCACTATTTGGAACTGTGACCTTTTTGGAATGAGTGTGGTCTTGTTGGAGAAAGTGTGTCACTGTGAGGGTGGGCTTTGAAGCTCTGCCCAGTGTGGAAAAGTCAGTCTAATCCTGTTGTTCTTTAGAACAAGGTGTAGAACTCTCAGCTTCTCCTGCATCCTGCCTGCCATGCTCCTGCCTTAACAATAATGGACTAAACCTCTGAACATGTAAGCCAGCCTCAATTAAATGTCTTCCTTTATAACCCTTGCTTTGGTCATGGTATCTATTCACAACAGCAAAACCCTAACAAAGACAGTTAGTATCAGGGACTGGGAGTATTGCTATGATAGAGATGACCATGTTTTTGTTTGGAAGAATGTGGATTTTAGGACTTTGAATTTGTGGAGAGAGGAATGCTTAAATTTGGTTTAATGGGCCATGCTAGCCAGAATAAGGAAGATGGTATTGCTGAGGAGGATTTGAACTCTGTAGGCCTGCAGTCCCAAGAGGTTTCAGTGGCAGAGAATTTCAGTATGTGGCCTGGAGACTGTTCTTGTGATATTTGGTGAAGAATGTGGCTGCTTTTTGCCCTTGTCCAAAAAGTCTGCTTGAAGCTAAGGCAAAGAGATTTAGATTAATTCCTTGACAAAAGAAGTCTCAAAAGATTCCAAGAGAATTTTGAGCAGGGTGGTAAATATGGATTTGTTTTCATTCTTCTGCTTGTAAAAATACCATTAGACCACTGTCATTTGTTGAAGATACTTTCTTTCTTTCTTTTTTTCATTGTATGGCTTTGCCTTTTTTGAAAATCAAAAATCAAGTGTCCATAGGTATGTGGGTTTATTTTTGGGTCGTCCATTGATCAACATGTCTATTTCTGTGCCAATACTATGCAGTTTTTGTTTTTGTTTTTGTTTCTTTAAGTCACTATTGCTCTGTAGTATAGCTTGAAGTCAGGGATGGAGATCCTCCTGAAGTACATTTATTGTTGACAATCATTTTGACTATCCTGGGTTTTTTATTCTTTCATATGAAGTTGAGAATTGCTCTTTCAAGGTCTATTGCCTCAACATAAAATGGAATACATGAAATCTTATAGGAGAGAAAGTCTGAAAAAGGCTTAAATGCATTGGTACAGGAGACAATTTCATGAACAGAACACCAATGGCTCATTGGGGAAAGAATTGCAGCCTCTAATGGAATAGGTACTCCACAGAAAGACCAACAAAACTCAACTAACCTGGACCCATCGGTTGTCAGAGTCTGGTCCACCAACCAAAGGATATTCACAAACTGGACCTAGGCCTTCCTCCACATATGTAGCAGATGTGAAACTTAATCTTCATGTGAATTCTGAACAGCTAGAGTGGGACCTATCCAAAAATCTGTTGCTAGTACATGGGATATGTTCTTTTAGCTAGGCTGCCTTATCTGATCTCAGTGGAAGAGGATGTACCTAGTCCATTGAGCCTTGATATATGAGGATGGGGGAATAACCAGGGCCTTCCCATCTGCTCAGAAAAAAGAGAGAATTGAGGGAAGGATTGTAAAAGGGAGTGATGGAGACAATTAGAGGGATATAAATAAAGGAGTAAAATAAATAATTAAATAAATTTGTCTTAATCATGGGGGGAAAAAGTCCAGCATAGACTTTGTTTTCTGGTTTAGTCTCATTAAGAGCATTTGGGTCAACCATAGTAAGCTTAAAAAGGAAAAATACAAAATGTATGGTTCAAGTAATAATAAAAGACACCAGGAAGTGAAACAGAGATGAATCCTGTATTGACAGAGATAAGTGATTAAGGGAGCAATATCCCACCTAGCTAAACTTACTGTTTGAATTTGCAGTTGAGCAAGGAATAGTTTAGACTTCTAACCTGGAATATCTATAATCCAGAAACGGAGGGCACACTTGTTATCCAGATCTTGAGGCTAGAAGATACAGGCTTTTGGTCCAGATCTTGAGGAATACTTTCCATAAAATGCTTAAGATCAGACATGGTGGTACACACCTTTAATTCCAGAAGACAAAGCCAAGCAGAGTTTATGAGTTTAAGGACAGCCTGGGACAGAGCAAGTTCTAAGTAAAGAAAAGCTTAAGTCCATGCATGGTGGTACAAATCTTTAATCCCAGCATTCAGCAGACAGAGCTCTGCATATGTCTGAGTTCAAGATCAATCTACAGAGCAAGTTCTTGGACAGCCAAGCTTAGGCATCTATTGAATTGGAAAACAGAAAGATAGTAATAGAACAAGAGGGGCCATGTTCCAGCCCAAGAAAGCAGCAGAACTCAGCTGCTTTGGTCATGTGGCTCTGGCTTTAGAGTTAAGAATAGAAGTGATAAGTGAGACAATTGATGCTGGTTAGCTGGAGCTAAGAATTTAGTGGTGATTAAGAAGAGACCAGTATCACTGAGGTGAAATCTTCTGGAAGGTGTTTTCTGAGAGTACAAAGAATCTGTGTTCCAAGGATAGCCGAAGTTGTACCTCATTCTACAGCTAGACTCAGCAATGTATAAGAATCACTCAGGTGGTATTAGTTTTGAAGGTGTGAAAGGATCATGGAGACCAGTTGAGGCTTGACCCTGTGAGAGGCCAGGGAAAGCTATTGGAAATGCAGCCTCAGTTGTAATTGACAGCCCAGAACTGAAGGGATCATACAAATAAGTTGAGGTTTGGTACCATACATAAAGAGAACCTTTGAGAGGCTATTGGTGAAGCCTAGTTGCATCAGAAACCCCCAGTTTATTGGAAGTGATAGTACCATGGATTGATCACCTAGAGCAGCAGCAGCAGTAGAATAGTGTCAAACTGAGCCTAGAATGCTACAAAGTAAAGAGCTGTAGATATGACCCAAGCCCTTTGGAGGAGCTCAGAAGATCATGTGTGGATCACAGACATTGGAACAAGCAGCTGTAGTATTGAAGTTGCCTTGAAGATGCCAAGATGTTCAAGATGGCAGAGCCATGGGATACCTGCTAAAGAAAGCTGCTAACAGTGAGTAGATTCAGACAAAGAGAGTTTTGCTGCGGTCAATAAAGCCACAAGGAGTTTTACATTAGACATGGAGATGCTGAGTTTGGAGTTTGCCCAACTGTTCTTGCTTTAGTCCAATGTTTTATTACTAAGGAATTTAGAATGATAATATACAGATCCTGTGGTGTGGAAGTGTGTGATCTGTTGTTTACTTTTGGTTTTATAGAGGATTACACTTAAGGTATTGGATGACTCTCAAAAGAGGCTTTGAACTTTGGACGTGTAATATTGTTGATACTGTTACAGACTATAGGACTTTTGAAGTTGGACAAATGTATTTTGCATTATGCTATGCCTATGTATAGCCCCCATAGGCTCATGTCTTTAAACAAGCATGTGGGGCCCAAGGAGTGGAATGTGGTGGTTTAAACATGCTTGGCCCAGATCGTGGTACTACTTGGAGGTTGGTCTTGTTAGTGCACATACGGCCTTGTTGGAGGAAGTGTGTCACTCTGGGAGTAGGCTTTGAAGCTCTGCCTAGTGCAGAAGACTCACTCTTCTCCTTTGGGCCTTTGGAAGAAGATTTAGAATGTTCATCTTCTCTCACATTATGCCTGCTTGGATGTTGTCATGCTCCTGCCTTGATAGTAATGGACTGAACCTCAGAACATGTAAGCCAGCACCAAATAAATGCCCTTTATTAGAATTGCCTTAGTCATGGTGTCTGTTAACAGCAATGAAACCGTAACTAAGACAACTCATATACTAGTACAAGGATCGATCCTCATCATTGAGCTTTTTCATGCAGTAGATAGCAACTAACACAGAAGCCCACATCTGGTAAGTATGCAGAGAATTTAAGACATCAAAATGCCTACATGTAAATGTGATGACTATATCAAATCATTCCTTTTAAGGTTCAGGGATGTTTGCAGAAGAGAGGACAGAAAGATTATAAGAGCCAGAGGTGGTAGATGACCTCAAAAAAAGTTATACTTTTTAGACACAACAGGGAAGAGGCATAAATGGCTCACAGAAATTATCACAGCATTCACAAAACTTGCACAAGATCAAGCCAGAAAACATGTTAGCACTTGAATGACATCTATGTTAAGTGGAATACAAATGGAAAACAAACAAATGTATGCAAAATGCTGACAATCAGGAGTAATTAGGGAAGTTCAACCAAAACCACAATGTTACCTCTCCCTTCTCCTCAGTCATCGGACTTCTGCCAGTTTCTGCTTGGCAGTTAACACCTGGGGAGCTGGGACAGTTGCAGACTGTCAGTTCATCTTTGAAAAAGCTGCCTGAGCACACCCATTGCCTGAGTATGCCCACTGCCTGAGTACGCCCACCACCTGAAGATCTTCTGAACCTGGGAACCTTGGCACCTGAACATTTTTGCAGTATGCAAGTATCATGTAGTCTAGAGATTTGGTTTCAGTTTCTCCTGTGACTATAAAAACCCTGACTTATTCTAAGTAAAGTGAAGTCTTGATTGGGCTATTTCAACTTGACCTCATGATTTCTCTTTGCATTTTGAACCCTCTATTTTAAGTCCTTTATTCCCTCCTGGCTGAGAGAACCCAGTTTGTGAAACTGCGGGCAGTTTCAGGTGGCACCTGAACTCATGGACTCAGACACAGAGGATTTATAAAGGACACACTATCAAAAGTAGAGCTCTGCCTAAAGATTCAGAAGGTAAGGACAAAAGGTCGTACACCGTTCTGCACGGTAGGCAATTTTGATGCTAGCGCTAGCCTTATTTTCATATTGTAGAAATATTCCCATGTAAGAAGAGTATGGGGCTAGGTTGGATTGGCGCTGACCTGGCGTTAAAATTCACCTAGGGAGTGTGACAGTGAGTATGAGTTCGAATAAGTTAAAAAGCAGCAATACAGAGTGCAAATAAGTTGCTTCAGGCAATAGAAATTAAGGTGCAAAAAAATGCATTGCAGAGAACTACGGTTCAAGAGATCCTAGCGCAAAGACAGAATAAAGGATGTTTTAAATGTGGAAGTATGAATCATCTTAAACATGATTTCCTTAAGAAATCAGGGGCCACAAACAGGCAGCTGTCAGGTGCTACCCTGAGAATTTGTCCTCATTGTAGGAGAGGGAAGCATTGAACCAGAGACTATAGATTTTAAAAAGGCTATCAAGACAATACCTTGTCAGGAAATGAGTTGAGGGGACAACCCCAGACCCCCTTCCTAAAACAACAGGCAGCATATGGGGCCATGAGGCTGCCACCCAGCCAAGAAAATTCACCTTTGAACTTTTCAGGGCAATCCCAGGAAGTGCAGGATTGGACCTCTGTTCCACCTGCCACACAATATTAATGCCAGAAATGGGAGTTCAAATTCTGCCTACTGGAGTTTTTGGGCCTTTGCCCACAGAGACTTGGGTATTGCTTCTAGGGAAAAATAGCTCACTTGTGAAAGGATTGCAGATTTATCCAGGTGCTATTGATGGTGATTATCAGGGGGAGATTAAGATTATGGCTGCTTCACCTCGTGGTGTTATTACAGTACCTGCTAATCAGAGAATTGCTCAGCTTATTTTAATTCCTTTGTATCCAATGCCTTCTTATTTTGTTAAAAAGGAGGGAGGACAGAGTTGTTTTGGTTCTTCTGATGTATACTGGGTACAATCTATCACTAGTAAAAGACCTAATCTTAAATTAATTATTGAAGGAATAAGTTTTGAAGGTTTAATAGATACTGGAGCTGATATGACTATCATTAGAGGACAAGACTGGACCTCAACCTGGGCTTTGTCTGAGACAATAACTCATCTCCAAGGAATTGGTTATGCCAATAACGCAAAACGAAGCTCTAAGCTTCTAACATGGAGAGATGAGGAAGGTAATTCAGGACAAATTCAGCCTTATGTTATGTCAAATCTGCCTGTTACTCTGTGGAGGAGAGATCTGTTGTCACAAATTGGTCTTGCCTTGTGCAGCCCTAGTGAAATAACTAATAAGTAGAGGCCAGAACAGGACATTAGAACATCAGGAGACTCTAAGCCTCATCCTAATAATAAAGGTTCGAAGCATTTTCCATGATGGCCACTATCTTGCCTGTGTCTCATGCAGATAAAATTCAATGGATTAATAATATTCCAGTTTGGATTGATCAGTGATTTTTATGTCAAGAAAAGATAGAAGCTGCTTCTTTGCTGGTACAAGAGCAATTGGAAGCAGGACATCTGAGGAAATCCAATTCCCCATGGAATACGCCAATATTTGTCATTAAGAAAAAAATCAGGTAAATGGAGACTATTACAAGATCTAAGAAAGGTAAATAAAACAATGGTAGTTATGGGAGCATTGCAAACTGGACTTCTATCTTCAGTGACAATTCCAAAAGGATATTATAAAATAGTTATGGATTTAAAAGGCTGTTTCTTTACAATTCTTTTGCACCCTGAGGATTGTGAGAGATTTGCTTTTAGTGTTCCATCTGTTAAATTTAAAGAGCCTATGAAAAGATATCAATGGACAGTTCTTCCTCAGAGCATGGCTAATAGTCCTATGTTAGGTCAAAAATTTGTGGTACAAGTCATTGATCCTATAAGGAAAAAATGGCCAATGTTATATATTGCCCATTACACAGATGATGTCCTATTAGCAGGAAAAAATCCTCAGGATGTACTTTTATGTTATAGAGACTTACAAGTTGCCTTAGCTGAAAACGGATTGCAGATAGTTCCAGAAAAGGTGCAAACTCAGGATCCGTATAATTATTTTAGGATTTACACTCACGAGTCAAGCTATTATTCCCCAAAAGATAGTTATTCGTAGAGACAGATTAAAAATCTTAAATGATTTTCAAAAATTATTAGGTGATATCAATTGGCTTCGTCCCAATCTAAAGCTTATTACTAGAGAATTGAAACCTTTATTTGATATTCTCAGAGATAATTCTGATCCTAATTCTCGTAGATCTTTAACTAGAGAAGGAATGTCAGCTTTATAGCAGGTAGAAAGAGCTATTGAAAATCAATTTGTTACTTACATAGATTATTCTTTACCCCTGCACTTGTTAATTTTCAACACAGCTCATGTTCCTACAGCCTTGTTATGCAGAAAGCACCTCTCATGTGGATACATTCAAGGGTATCTCCTAAACATAATATCTTGCCATATTATGAGGCAGTAGCTCATATGATTGCGCTTGGTAGAAAGTAAGAACTGACTTATTTTGGCAAAGAGCCAGATGTTATCATTCAGCCTTTTACTTTAGATCAAGATTCCTGATTATAACAGCATAGCACAGATTGATTGCTTGCTCAGATAATATTTCAGGGATTTATAGATAATAATTATCCTCAGGATAAACTGATAAAATTCTTAAATGTGCATGAAGTGATATTTCCTAACATGACTTCTTTACAGTCTTTGAGTAATGCTCTTGTGATATTTACTGATGGCTCCTCTAAAGGATGAGCTGGATATCTTATGAATAATCAACAGGTAGTCATAGAAACTCCTGGTCTCTCAGCTCAGTTAGCTGAATTAATAGCAGTATTAAATGTGTTTCAGGCTGTGACTGATGCTTTCAATCTTTTCACTGATAGTCTATATGTGGCACAGTCAGTCCCTTTACTAGAAACTTGGGGCATGTTTAATTTTAATACCACAGCAGGATCCTTATTTTCAGAATTGCAAAATGTCATTCTTGCACAAAAAAAAAA
>JADRCD010182382.1:0-15070 GCA_019843815.1 Montemys delectorum
GAGAGAGAGAGAGAGAGAGAGAGACAGAGAGAGAGAGAGAAGAGAGAAGAGAGAAGAGAGAAGAGAGAGACATCTGACTTCTACCTTTATGCAAACATACTTCCACAGGAAAGTTCCCAGTGTTCTCATTTAGACATTGAGATGAAGATTCAGGAAGAACCTTTTCTCTCCTGAAGATTTTTAAATCTTTTATCGTCTCACTATAATCATTGACATTTCCTAGAGCCTATGGGAGTGTGAGCCATAGCATGACAGGTTTACTTCCTTGTATCAAGAAAATGAGAAGAGAGTCAGTAACTCGATTGGCGTTTAAAAGCCAAACTCCTTGAGGAAAGATTGCCTTTCTCCATAGATCTCATTCTCTGATAAAACAAATGAGGTTGTCTTGGAGGTACCTGTTAAGTCTGCCCTACATCATCCCTAGGCTGAACTTGTGTCCCCAGCCACTGGAAAGGTTCTGGTACAAGAGGATGTATTACGTTGGCTGATTTCTTTCTTCCTTGAAAGAGAAAGGTCTATCTCCCCCTGCCTTCAACTTGACCTATCCTCAATTAAAAAGATTTCCACTACAACACTGCCACCTGTGCCTTTAACCCCGACAAAGCCACAGCCAAGTAAGCCTGCAGTGACTGCTCTGAGAAATCAGCTAGTGTTTCTTCTTTACGTAAGGTCAAAATTTCCATTACCGTTTAGACTCTATTAACACCAGGCTGTGGGTTATGCTGAGGAATTGTTCTTAAAAGGAATGTAGTGTTCAGACCTCCCTTTCCATGATTCTTCAAGAACATTCTCTTCTTGGATCAAACACCTAAGATGCTTTTGAGTAAGAAATGGTTTGTGATATTTTTTTCCTTCTCAAATAAGTTGCTGGATTATAAATCATAATGAAGATGCACTACCAAACTTCCACGGGACCCTTCCCAAATACTGCCTTCAATTTATTATCATTTGATAGCATGGCTGTCTCCAGTTAAGATAGCCCTGAAACACTTCATCCTCTGATGGTCAATTTACTCCTCAGTCAGGCCATTTCTGCACTATCAGGAAATCATGGTCCTCATTCATTTCCCTGGGTCCAATAGCATTTACCTTGAGTAACTCTACCTTTATTGTTGATGGAGATATTCCTTCCTGATGAGAGCTGGTGAAATGTAAGTAATGTAAGGCCACATGGTTGTCAGACTGCAACAGTCTTGATTTTTTTTTCCAGCTGCACTTTCTGCTTAGTGTTTCAGTCAATATGTACTCTCCCACCTCCATTCCTCTCAACAACCTGCTGGGTCTTTCCTCAATCTAGTATTCATCTCACAATACTTTATCAGTCCTGAATTTTCCAGTACTTAATACTTCTATAGCGACTACAGAGAAGCTTCTCATCCAAGACTTCAAAGGATGTACCTCAAATCATTTTAATCAAATTAAAATGTATGCCTACAATTTAGAAGTGACACCAGGCTCTGAATTACAGATGTCTTACCTCAGTTAAGACCGTGACTTACATAAAACCTAACCTAATATTTTAGAAGAAAAACATTCTCCCTTGCATTGAGAAGCACTTCAGTGTTGGGGTGCCTCCTCCACAGACATCAGTGATTAGGTACCCTAAGCTCTCCTGTAGCATTATTGTACAGCCTACAGGCTCATGTTCACTGGCTAGAGCCTTGGGGTTAGTACCATGTTTTAACCTTTGCAGGGGCATATAGGAATAGCAAATGAAATCATAATTAAGAAATGAATAAATATGAGAAAGCATTCTACTATTTACCAGATAAGTATATATTTATGATATAGTAGATATATACATATGATTATACACATATTTTTCTAATATATATCATATATGTAATTTTATATATATATGTACATATATATACACACAATAGAGAGATAAATATGCCTAGAAACCCACTCACATGAGCCACACTTTTTTTCTTTAAAAATAATGCTGTTAAATACAGGTATTAAATATCTTTCCTTTCCAGTTACTATAGGCCTCTGTCAGTAGAGAAATGAGAATTATTAGTACTGAACACACATTTAGCAATCTGTGTCATGATTGCATTTTTATTGCTTGAGGGTTTTGTTTGTTTGTTTTCAGGAGCAGGCATGGATATGTGAAAGTGTGTATACGAGTTAGGTCTTAAAATAGTGCATTTGCCATAAAGTTAGCAGCTGATAAATATATCCTGATCATGGTCTCTGTAGAATTTTAATCAGCTTTATGCCTCACCCTCCAATCTAAAAATGAAATTGGGTTCATTGCTTTCTGTATTTCCAAGAAATTTTAGGGTATTGTACATCTTTCTGAGAATTTTCCACCCTCAGTTTAGAATGCTAGTCTAATGAGAGAGGCACAAGTCCCATTTCTTGGTTATCTGCATGCTGATTGGATCTCAGATTCTAGGAGAAAGCGGCAAATCCTTGTTTCCTAAACCTCCGTCCCAACATGACAGGATGAGAGATGAAGGAGTTAGATATGTGACTCATAACTAAAAATGGTTCCAGGTTCCCAAGAAACATGTAAATGTCTATGCAATTTTCTTATCCTCCCCTTGGACCCAATTCTCATTTTCAGATTGGCCTGCGTATTTGCAGGACACTGGTAGAAGTTAAAGTTTTGAGCCAGCACAAGGCAGTCTCAAAGAGCTAATCTGAATTCCTCACATCTGTGAAGCTTCAAGATGTAGATCTCCTTGTCACCGTATTGTATTTTCTCACAGCCATTTCTTCTCCTCCCTAAAGGGAACACTGCTGTTATTCAGTACCTAGCACATAAATCTTTCATGCAAGCTCCGGGTGACCTCTACAGAATCAACTTTTCACCCGATTACTTCAGCTGTATTGTTTTTCTTCCCCCCCCCCCCCATCTCAAGATTTCAGGGAGGCTATTTGAACTTCTGCCTTTGGTTTACCCATTTGAAAGGAGATTATTGCTTTACACCATTTTTTGATGACAGTGGGGGAGGGGTGCATATTAATAAAGTATGTATGTACAACAAGTAACAACAAAGGCAATGGCTTAACACAACTATTTACTCAACTCATACGTCTCTGGATTCATGATAGAGTTAAATACTTCTTTTCTTCTTAGCTTGGCTGGTTCATAGGTTTGGTCTGTTGCCAGAGGAGCTGACTGCTGACTGACTAGGACAGCCCCAGATGGGTCAGCTTATCTCTCTTCCACATGGTCTCTTATCCTTCAGCAGGCTGGCCTGGGATTGCTCACATAGGAGCTGAGCTGGTGTGAAAGGTCTCTTGAGGCCTGGGGCTGGAATTCTGCCTTCTCTAGATGCCCAAAGCAAATTACAAGGTCAGCCTAGATTCAAGTGGAGAAAGGGAATCTACCTCTTGATGAGAGATTTTTTAGTGTAACTTACATTGCAGAGAGCAGGAGCATAAAGAAGGAAATTCTGCAGTTTTTGTTTCAAAGATCTATCAATTAAGACGCTTCGGATGCTTATCCAGGTATCTAGAAGCTAAATGCTGTACACGCTAGATTTTTTCACTTCCTTAAACATCCAATTAGGACCCAGTGGTAGACCTGTTGTATAGATGCAGAAGCTCTTATGAAACAGGAGTAGTTGGAGGCAAGAGTCCTTTTACTTACCATCAATTAACTCCAAGTTTCTTTTTTTTAAACTTTTTTTATTAGATATTTTCTTTATTTACATGTCATATGATTTCTCCTTTCCCAGTTTCCCCTCAAAAAAAAAAAAAAACCAACAAGAACAAACCCCTGTTGCCTCTTCCCTCCCCCTGCTTGCCACCCCACCCTCTCCCATTTATTGGCGCTGGCATTCCCCTACAATGGGGCACAGAACGTTCACAGGGCCAAGGGACTCTCCTCCCATTGATGACCGACTTTGTAATCCTCTACTATACACATGCTGCTAGAGCAATCAGTCCCACCATGTGTACTCTTTGATTGGTGGTTGAGTCCCTGGGAGCTCTGAGGGTAGTGGTTAGTTCATATTGTTGTTTGTCCTAAGGGGCTGCAAACCCTTCAGCTCCTTTGGCCCTTTCTCTAGCTCCTTCATTGGGGATCCTGTACTCTGTTCAATGGATGTACTTCTACTTCTGTATTAGTCAGGTACTGTCAGAGCCTCTCAGGAGGTAGCTATATTTAGGCTGGCTTGTCTTTCCTTCAGTCTCTGCTCCATAGTTAGTCTCTGCAACTACTTCTGTGGGTATTTTGTTCCCCCTTTTAAGAAGGAATGAAATGTCCACATTTTGGTCTTCCTTCTTCTTAAGTTTCTTGTGGTTTGTGGGTTGTTCTTCCTGTATTCTGAACTTCTGGGCTAATAACCACTTATCAGAGAGTGCATACCATGTGTGTTCTTTTGTGATTGGGTTACCTCACTCAGGATGATACTCTCCAGATCCATCCATTTCCCTAAGAATTTCATAAATTCATTGTTTTTAATAGCTGAGTAGTACTCCATTGTGTAGATGTACCACACTTTCTGTATCCATTCCTCTGTTGAGGGACATTTGGGTTGTTTCCAGTTTCTGTCTATTATAAATAAGGCTGCTATGAACATGGTGGAGCATGTGTCCTTATTACATGTTGGACATGTGCCCAGGAGTGGTATAGTTGGGTCCTCTGGTAGTACTATGTCCAATTTCTGGAGGAACTGCCAAACTGATTGTCAGAGTGGTTGTACCAGCTTGCAATCCCAACATCAATGAAGGAGTGTTCCTCTTTCTCCACAACCTCTCCAACATCTGCTGTCACCTGACTTTTTTATCTTAGCCATTCTGACTGGTATGAGTTGGAATCTCAGGGTTGTTTTGATTTGCATTTCCCTGATGACTAAGGATGTTGAACATTTCTTTAGATGCTTCTCAACCATTCGGTATTCATCAGTTGAGAATTCTTTGTTTAGCTCTGTACCCCACTTTTTAATAGGGTTATTTGGTTCTCTGGAGACTAACTTCTTGAGTTCTTTGTATACATTGGATATTAGCCCTCTATCAGATGTAGGATTGGTAAAGATCTTTTCCCAATTTGTTGGTTGCCGTTTTGTCCTATTGACAGTGTCTTTTGCCTTACAGAAGCTTTGCAACTTTATGAGGTCTCATTTGTCAATTCTTGATCTTAGAGCATAATCTATTGGCGTTCTGTCCAGGAGATTTCCCCCTGTGCCTATGTGCTCAAGGCTCTTCCCCACTTTCTTTTCTATTAGTTTCAGTGTATCTGGTTTGATGTGGAGGTCGCTGATCCACTTGGACTTGAGCTTTGTACAAGGAGATAGGAATGGATCAATTTGCATCCTTCTACATGCTAACTGCCAGTTGAGCCAGCCCCATCTGTTGAAAATGCTGTCTTTTTTCCACTGTATGGTTTTAGCTCCTTTGTCAAAGATCAAGTGACCATAGGTGTGTGGGTTCAATTCTGGGTCTTCAATTCTGTTCTATTGATCTACCTGCCTGTCACTGTACCAGTACCATGCAGTTTTTGTCACAATTGCTCTGTAGTACAGCTTAAGGTCCAGGATGGTGATTCCACCAGAGGTTCCTTTATTGTTGAGAAGAGTTTTGGCTATCTTGGGTTTTGTTTTGTTTTTTTTTTAAAGATTTATTTATTTATGTATTTATTTATTTATTTAATGTGTATGAGTACACTGTAGCTGTGAGACATCATGTGTGTGGCTGCTGGGAATTGGACTCAGGACCTCTGCGGCCCCGAAAGCTCTGCTCGCTCTGGTGTCATTCACTGTAGCTGTCTTCAGACACACCAGAAGAGGGTGTCTGATCTCATTACAGGTGGTTGTGAGCCACCATGTGGTTGCTGGGATTTGAACTCAGGACTTTCGGTAGAGCAATCGGTGCTCTTACCCGCTGAGCCATCTCGACAGCCCCCCTATTTTGGGTTTTTTGTTGTTCCAGATGAATTTGCAAATTGCTCTTTCTAAATCTGTGAAGAATTGAGTTGGAATTTTGATGGGGATTGCATTGAGTCTGTAGATTGCCTTCGGTAAGACGACCATTTTTACTATATTAATCCTGCCAGTCCATGAACATGAGAGATCTTTCCATCTTCTGAGATCTTCAATTCCCTTCTTCAGAGACTTGAAGTTCTTGTCAAACAGATCTTTTACTTGCTTAGTTAGAGTTACACTGAGGCATTTTATATTATTTGTAACTATAGTGAAGGGTGTGGTTTCCCTTTATTTCTTTCTCTGCCTGTTTATCCTTTGTGTAGAGGAAGGCCTCTGATTTGTTTGAGTTAATTTTGTATCCAGCTACTTTGCTGAAGTTGTTTATCAGGTTTAGGAGCTCTCTGGTGGAATTTTGGGGGTCACTTAAGTATACTATCATATCATCAGCAAATAGTGATAATTTGACTTCTTCCTTTCCAATTTGTATCCCTTTGATCTCTTTTTGTTGTCTAATTGCTCTGGCTAGGACTTCAAGTACAATATTGAATAGGTAGGGAGAGAGTAACTCCAAGTTTCTTGACTGTGCATTTCTGTATAATTTTTTTCAGCATCCATTATAAGTTTATGATTTTATAAAAACACCATTATAATCAATATGGTAAATAGGTTTTATATAAAATTATAAATATTAATAATTGCTTGACCATTTCTTTCTATCACCTATATGCATGTCTTATTCTTGACTTCATAGACCAAAAATCAAGGACCTTTTAATACCCTACGCACTTCATGAGTTTTCAGTAACCTTGGATGAATCCTGAATTTTAGTTGATGTTGAGTGCATTTCTATTTATTTATTTATTTATTTATTTATTTATTTATTTATCTTTTATTCAGTTAGTTAGTTAGTTTTTGGTTTTTAGTGACAATTTTCCCTGTGTAGTTCTGGCTGTCTTGGACTTACTTTGTAGACCAGGCTAGCCTCAGACTCACAAAGATCTGCCTGCTCTTTCATCCCAAGTGCTAGGATTAAAGATGCCACCACCCCTAGCTTGAGTATATTTCTAATCCTAGTTAATCATGTGATGTGTAGGGCAGAGACCCGAGATTCTTGATTGGGACTTGTAGAAGGACATGGTAGAATGACTCATTAAATGAAAAGAGAGTTTTCTGTTTGAAAGCATCAGGACTCATAGTTTTATTGGCCAATGACTACTCTCATTACTGAGCACTGGCCCCAATGTCTTGCTACTCTCTGGAGATTTATAAAACAAACACATGAAAAACCTGATTCCATTTCCTACATAACTTGACATTAATTGCCTAACTTCCTTGTTTCTATTTATTAAGCTACAGAGTTAAAGAGTAATTTACAAGGAAATGGACATGAACACAAAAAGAGGAACTGTTACTGCAGTTATTTCTTTCTTCAAAAAGATCATCAATGTAAGACTCTTTGGATGTTTATCTGACTATCACATCAGATAAATATCATACAAATATTAGCTGTCTCAATTTTATTGCTATCAGAAAGTCCTAATAACAAACTTACTGCACAGGCTCCTACTTTAGAAACATTTTACAGTGAATAAATGCATACATGATAGGTAAGGGTAGACAACCCTTAGTACATAATTGCTACACGCTAAGCACTATTTCAAGTTCTTGTCAGTTCACTCACAGAAGGACTGCCTGTGGTAGTACTCAAGTGGCCCCCTCTTAAACATGAAAAAGCTGGAGTGAAACAAGCAAATGTCTCATGCAGGTCTCCTAGCACACCACCAAGGACACAGTGAGTCTGCAAAGAATGTGTTTTACTGTGATTGTTACAGAATGTGATTCCCTCATGGTTTCTTGCGGAATGCTTTGTGCTGAGCAAGGTAGGTGTTTGATAAATTCATGTTGATTTGATTTTAGAAGAATCCTGGTGTACCCTCTTGGGTTTCTAAGAGGCATATTCTATAAAAGGAGCCTCTTATATTTTCAGGATAATATGATTTGTGTGACTGCTTTTAGATTAAGTTACTGTCTTTTATTTACAAAAGAAGATTAAGCGAGTATGTGCAAACCTAAGAACCTCAACCCTGGCCCCCTTGCTAAGAGCCATTTAGAAAATTGTCTGTGCAGGATAAGGAAGAGAACTCACAGGACCAATTTTGAAAATAACAGGACTTTACTAAATGGTGCTTTTAGTGTTTATGGAAAAAAATATGTAAAACTCTTTCTTGATTCTGTGTTTTAGGAGGAACAAAGGCTGGTGTTTACATTTTAGTCCATAGTCCTTAGTGTTTGACACAGTCTGGTTGACTGTTTGGTTGTTGTTGTTTGTTTTTGTTGTACATGTCCTGCTTTTATTTAAAATTGACTTGTTTATTTGTTTATCCAATCCTGTATCCCCAAGGTAGTAGTAACAAATGAAAACCAGTTACCTTAAGCACAGTTGAAGCCCACCTCTCTATAGTGCCCATAGACTGTTATTCTTTCTTAGGCTATAGCTATAGGAAAACTAAAATGCTCTGCTCAATAAGATGATGTCCTCTGAGCTTAGCCTTATCTGATAATTGGGTGAATGACGTCTTGAGTCAAGACTCTCAAGAGTTCAGGCAGCAGCATCAGGATGGTGAGTGACAGCTATGCCAGTTTAGCAGCAAGCCTGGTCTCTAGGAATGTGCTGGACTGCCATATCCCTGGTGAAGAGCAATCCTTTGCATGACCCCCGTGCTGTCTTCAGTACCTTCCCAACTAAACTACAGGCAGTTTCTAGAGAGTGCACAGTCATCACTGTGGGCTCTGGGTATTCACTGAATTTCAGATTCTAGACCGACTAAAGACAATGTAAGCTAGGAGAATGCCATTAATGAGGACAATCCATCTATTCCAGTCAAAATTAAAATCCGACTTTGTTATATAAAAGCTTGTAAACTACAAATGATCAAATCGAAGAAGAGTTACATTTTGTCAATACAAGCGAAACTGTTAGACAAACTCCCTTCTGGAGGATCCCATCATCCTCGTCTCTTTACATATTGAAGTTTGCTGATGATGTTTCCCAGTCCATTTGGGGTGTACAGCAGAGTGCTATTGGGGTGCACATAGTCATTTAGGGACCCAGGTGCTTTCCATGAAGGTGCAGTGCTGTCCTGGAGCATGGAAGACCTCTGCTTGAGCTTAGGTGCCTGCCACTCTGTAGAAATGCTCAGTCTGTGTAGCAGAATTGTGTGAGCAGACTCTAGGGCCTGGACATTGAAGTATTTACTTCATTTTTACTCCTTAAATAGGATCCAATCTCCTGAGCCTCCAAAACTATACGGTGGTTGGAATGTTGTCTAGCTGTGTGCCTAGAAGGAAATCTGAATACGTCTTGCTGGAGGATACAGTCTACCAACAGCACTCCTGAGACATTCAGTACATACTTACTGTATTTACATTTAGAATTTAGCTGCCTTTTCCTGTTTCTCTTATATAATGGTAGTCCTGTTGCTGCCTTGAAAATCTTGTTCTTTTTTCTTTATCTTTTAGACCTTTTTCTTTTTTCTCTTTTTATACATTTCTTCTTTAAAACATGTTATTTCTTATATCTTTTAAGATTATAATTACATTTTCCCATTCCCTTTCTCCCCTCCCAAATGTTCCCATATACCCTTTCTTGCTCTTTTTCAAATATTGGCTTCTGTTTTCAGCTATTTTTGAATATACATAATATATACATACACATATACCTACATAAGGTATATATACACATAAATATACCTAATAACAAATACGTGTATATATATATATATATATATATATATATATATATATATATTACCCTTAATTCATAAGACAGTATGTTCAGTCTGTATAGTGTTACTTGTGTGTTTTCAGGGCTGGCCATTTGGTATTGGATAACCAGTTTGTCTGCTTGTCCCCAGGGAAGACAGATTCTCCTACTCTCAGCATTCCTGTGTTGCCTGTAGTTCTTTGTGTAGGACTGAGGTCTCCTGGGCTTTCCCTTTCCACCTTCACGTTTATTTGTTGTCCTTGTTCAGCTTGTGGTTAGGCAGCATGTACACTCATGCATGAGTGCATGTGCTATCATTGGGCTTTGATTCACCGTCGGTCTCTATGCAGATCATCAGATCTTTCCCAGAGATAAGTAGACAAAGCCTGCTGCGTTTTCAGCTTTATACTTAGTAAAGCCTGGACAAAGGGCTCTCCACCTTGCTTTATGAAACCAGAGCCAAGGGGGCTGCATTTTCAGCATGTGTTAAGCGTAAAACCACAATAGTGTGGTTGGCTTCACATCTCACTTTGGTGCTTGGTTTCTGATTGAACTTGAGTGGCTTGACAACTTCCTCAGAATTAGTAAAGTAATAATAATAAGTCATAATCTTTGTCTTTAAATTTTGAATATAGTTAAATCTTACCATACTAGACACCTAAAAGCATTGGTGAGTAACACCGTGAGTGGCATACAGGGAATAAAAATTACCCTGTTCTTCCAGTGAGCTGAAGATGAAGAGAAGATGCATATTCTGTGCTTCATTCTACAGTATTTATGTGATAGATGTAAAGAAACTTAGAGATGTGATTTTACTTTGTTAACCTGAGTCTCATAAGAATATAAGAATATAGTCTTATTAAAATATACATTTTGTTTTGCAAATGTAAATATTTTTCAATAAATGTATTTTTAAACTTTTTTTCATATGATATATTTGGATCATACTTTTGCCCTCCTCAAACCCCTCCCAGATCC
Organism: Montemys delectorum; assembly: GCA_019843815.1. Taxonomy (NCBI): domain Eukaryota; kingdom Metazoa; phylum Chordata; class Mammalia; order Rodentia; family Muridae; genus Montemys; species Montemys delectorum. The sequence continues at coordinate 10,624 of JADRCD010182382.1, forward strand.
TCCCCATACTCCTATCTACCCAGCTTCATGTTCTCTCTTTCTCCACCTCTCTCTCTCTCAAAACATTTAACCAAAAACAATGAAAATAAAAACAAGCCAACATTAAAAAATACTAAAACAAAACAAAATATTCTCGATAAAACATGACATCTATTTTGTATTGCCCTGCTAGCTACTCCTGGGCTTGGGGCCTGCCCTGGACTATGGTTGACATACCCAGAGACACTCCATTGGAGAATGTTGATTTTCCAATATCCTAGCAGGCATAAATTGCAAATAGCTTTTTGGAAGTAGACTTTGTGTCTACTTCCCTTCTCTGCCCTGGGATTTTTGTCAGCTTTGAACTTGTGTAGGTCCTATGCATGTTGTTAGAGTTTCCAGAGCTGCAGGAAAGGACCTTTGAACAACCAGTGGACTGCTCTTAGGGCCAGATACCCAAGCAGGACCTCCAAACAAGCTCTCAGGGTGTCAATACTTTTGTAAAGGAGAACACAGTTGAAGGAGAACTAGGAAACTGAGAAAGAATTCAGGAAAGATGCTAGGCATCCTGGGAGGATAGGAGTTAGCCAAGGGCATGCTGGTGTGGAAGGGATTGGTGAGGCCTCAGGTGAAGGAAATGAGTGTTTAATGATGTGTATTTGGAAACGTAAAGTCAGCCATGCTGAAGAGTTTAGAAACAGCACAATTTAGAAATAGAACTTTTGTAATGTAAGGTAAGGGTAAAAGCAAATGCTGTTTCAATAGGAAAGTAATATGATTTTATTTGCATTTTTAAAAAATAAGTCTAGTATCAGAACTCACAATAGATTCTAAAATTTAAAAGTCTCTTAGCGAGTGTTTAGGTATTGTAGGTAGGTTCTCCTTTCATCTCTTGAAATGATGAGTCTGAAGAACAAGGACTGAGGCAGTTGACGCTGTCATTGGCTTTATTCTGCACACTGACTTGTGCTGAAAAGACAATTATATCTGAAACAACATGAGTTCATACTTTAACCTGTTAAAGATGTGGCACATAGTTCTAGCTTTTGTCAGTGACAGGGTCGCTTGTATCTGAATCAACTGTTCCAGTAGTAATGGTAAATTCCCTAAGGGACATTAATAGCTATGTAAAATGAAATACTATGTAATCAGTATTTAAAATACTATAAAAATACTATAAAAATCGTTGTGTAAACCCTGTTAAGGAGTTTAGGTATAAGATACTTAGATATAAAGAGTGATATGTTTCAAGGTTTCAGAAGTGATATGAAAATAACAGGAACAAAAGTGAAATGGAATCTAAAAATATTCTAGAGCAAAGAAAATGATTAGGTGGAGTTTAGCAGATTTAACACATCTCAGTACTAAAAGACAATAGAAGTCAATAAAGAACATTAATAGGCACTTCTCAAAAGGTACAGATGAATGATCTGTGAGCAGCTGGCCATCTCCTTACCCCACTAGTCGTCAGTAAGTCATAAGTTGAGTATTGCTTACAGACATTTGACTGTTAAGATTAAGTAAGTATAACTGCAGCTCCTATACACTGAGAAGAGGGGCAGAAATTGACATAATTGATTGGGGAAAGCATATTTTCTTTATAAAATATGCTTAACCTACCCATTAACTTTATTCATATTAAGTTTTTCAAGGAAGTGGAAACTTAACGGCATCAACAGGGTTTATATACAATGTATATGAACAATGCTTGTCTACAATCACAAAAACCCTGTGAATAATTCTTGTCCATTCTTGGGTGAATGAAGGAATTATGATGTCTTTAATGGTAGAATACTTGTCAAGATTAAAGTAGAGTAAAACCATAATATGCACAAGATATTAAAACACACCTAAACTACACACTTTATGTACAGATGTTTGACTTTACGAGCATAAGAAGTCATAAATAGGATTAATGAAACTAAAAACAAATGTGAGAATATAGTGGTTCCCATTCAGGAAGTCAGGTTAGATAGACAGGTTTCAAGACCTGAGTTATGGATGGCTTAGTGGATGATTCCTACATCAGAAAAATTTGGGGCTTCGAGGCACATTGCAAGTTCTTTGTGGCTATAACCTAGGCTAGGCACTCATGAAAGGGAGATGATACAATTAGTATCCACTTTAGAAGGTTGTCCTTGGTGTAATGTCTGGGGCTCAGATGCATTCGATGCATTTAAGCTGTAGTCATTATTATTAAATAGCTCTTCAGCTACACGGGCATTACCCTAACTCAATCAGGAATGTGTGTATAACCATGGAGATTTTTTAAGAATTAGATGTCTACAAACTGCATTAGGCTGCAATCTAAATAACTCAAACATTTGACAGCATGTGATTAAGCACTCACAAATCCTATTTTAGTTATCCATTTCAATCCAAGTAACTATCTCTTCGGGAAAAAAAAAGTCTTCTTTCTTTTAATGTTATTTCATAGAAGAACTTGTAAAAAAAAATCAAGCACAGAGAAATTAGAATATAATTATTTTTCATAATAGTCTTCTCTGCCTGGTCCTTATCCCTTAATCTCATCTTTTCCAGAGCATACATATGTGTGTGTACAAATGTACAAGGAGTATGCATACAAACATATATAAAATTATGACTACACTGGCCTGGTTTGGGCAACTTGACACAAGGTAGAGTCATCTGAGAGAAGAGATCCTCACCTTAGAAAATGTTTCCATAAGATCGAATTATAAGCAAGCCTGTTGGGAATTTATTGATTAACATAGGGCCCAGTCCATTGTGGGTGGAACCATCCCCAAGAGGTTATACTGGTTTGCATAAAAAAGCAAGCAAACCAGTAAACAGGGTTCCTTCGTGGCCTCTGCTTAGCCCTCAGTGTTGGAAATGTAAGATGAAATCAATGCTCGATTTGCCTTTGGTCATGGTTTTTATCACAGAATTAGAAACCAAACTGAGACAGTTTGCATCAGTGTCACTGTATTCAAAACCAGGTATATTCATGTAAAAGTCTTATGACAAGTCCTTAAATTCCTGCACAAGTATGTAAAGCTGTACCTCTAATACCAATTTCTTATGAAGTGGACCTTAGCGCAGCTTGTGGCCAACAGGCTTGCCTATAATTCGATCTTATGGAAACATTTCTAAGGTGAGAATCTCTTCTCTCAGATGACTCTAGCATATGTCAAGTTGCCCAAACCAGGCCAGTGTAGTCACAATTTTATATATGGTTGTATGCATACTCCTTGTACATTTGTACACACACATAGAGAGCACAGTGTGGATGTCACCCTGGGTCCCTGAAGGGCAACAGTTGAGAGTAGTCTGGAAGACATTCATTTCTATATGAGGGTCTCTGAGGGCTGGGTTTGGTATCAAACACCATAGTCGTGTAAGTGGTAAAGCAGGTAAGCCTACGGAAGCTTCTTATGCCTTTGGGCGTTTATTCAGCTAAGAGTGGTGCCTTGGTGACGGTTTGTGGCCATAGGAGCCACGTTAGATATTAGACAGGTTGTATCTTCAGCACTAATGTCTGCCCAATATCTAGCTTTGTATTGAGAAATAAGAGGAGTCATTGTCAGTTGTATGATGGAATCGTCTGTGGGTTAGGGGTGGGGTCCTCCTCTTTAGAGGAAACTGCTTGCTCTCCCATTTTAGATTACTCTTAACCTTGTCTTGGTTCGCAAACTTGAATTTTTCCTTTCTGCCCATAGAGCAATACTTACTCAAAGCTGACTAAGCAGACAGATTTTCAAGTTCCTAATTCACAAGTAGGCTGAGTCTTCAGTCTTCTACTTTAGCATTAGCTTCCGATCCACTCAAAGAAGGTGCTGGTTTTTTAATGAAATCAGCTTGGTGCTTCTTGCCAGGATGGCTGTATGCAAGGGGCCCAGAGGAGAAGCTCCAGCTCAGGCTGCCTAAGGGCAGAAAGCTGCCTCTTTTGCTAAGTAAGACCAGCTGCCACTGCTTTAGGCTTTACTTTGTGGCAAGCAAGCCAGGTACATGGTCTTCCAGGTGCTTATAACAACACATCTGCCCTTGCGCCACCTAGCTCTTATCTTGCAAGAACCTGATCATGTTTGCCTTTGTTCCTGTGAGGAAAAAAAAAAAAAGTTGTGTGGAGGTTTGGTTCCTTTTTGGGGGAGCCTTGCTTTTCCCATCTTCCTTTTGAAGAAGTACACACATGCCTTCATAACCTCATTTGATACTGGGGGTGTGTTGGAAAACACAGTTAGCAGCTCAGAAGAGACGGCATTTCTTCCTAACACTGTTTTCATTGAGATTGGATGTTGAGTGCCTACACTCCTGAAATTATTTCACCTGTCAGGCTTCTCCACCCTGTGGGAACGTTAACAGGAAACCAGCATACCACTTGCATTGCTTTTTTATATCTGTTTAACACACACACACACACACACACACACACACACACACACACACACACACAGAGAGAGAGAGAGAGAGAGAGAGAGAGAGAGAGAGAGAGAGAGAGAGATTCACG
>JADRCD010182382.1:15170-46773 GCA_019843815.1 Montemys delectorum
AGAGAGAGAGAGAGAGAGAGAGAGAGAGAGAGAGAGATTCACCATAAGTTCTCCTACATGAAGCTATGGTTTGAGGAGGAAGAAATTGAGGTCTTTTTTCTCATGTTTATTTATACATTTATTTCCTAAAGATCAAACATAGGCTAACTTTGTTATCTCTCTCCCCTAGTGGATGGCTGTATTCACAGAGCTGCTGGCCCCTGTTTGTTAGCTGAGTGTCGGAACTTGAACGGCTGTGAGACTGGACATGCAAAAATCACATGTGGCTACGACCTCCCTGCAAAGTGTAAGTACGGCATGCCTGAACTTTGGTTCAGAATAGCTGAGAGCGCCAACCTTGCCTGTTATTTTTTCTTCAAAAGAGTATCTAGAAAAGGAGACCAATGAAGTGGAATTTAATTAAGTATACTTATAGTCAAATTTAGTGTCTAGGTGCATGTTTATTTGTATGATTAAGTATAGAAAATTTTGGTTGTTGTTCAGTTCTTTAACAGTGTCTCTGAAACCGAGAAATAAAAATATTAAGAAAATATACATTCCAGTATTTAAGCACCACCAATGACAGCTTCTGGAAATGATGCCAATTTCTCATTCCTTATTCGCCTTTCTTGATTGTGGATGTGTTTAGAGCAAAGGAGATCAAAGTGATGTATTGTATTTTCAGCTGCCATGTAAAGGCTGATTGGCAATTACAGCCCAGGCATCTGTCACACTCAACTCTCAGGAGAAGCAAGTGGAATGCAGTTGTCAGTCTGAGAATGTATTTGTTCTTTGAATGTGGAATGGTCAAATTTTCTATTATATTTTAATAGAAAAAAATGCATTGCAATTGACTGACCTTGTTGCTTCAGTGTTTAGCTGACTGGGGTAGGGTAGTAAAGAATAAATGATGAGAGAAGTGATTAAAGGTGCTCCTTTTAAAATTATATAATTTCCAGTGCCTGGGGCTAGAGGGAGGGGTTGTACTACACTATTAAGGTGTGCACTGGCCTGGAAATTGTGACTCCAATTTAATCTCTGTACTTGCTTCTTGGGATACTGCTTGATCTATGAACACATTTTATGTGAAGGCAAAGCTACTTTTGTTTGTCTTTTATTAGTGAAGAAAGCATGAGCTCAGAAGGTACAGCATAATTTGTGGGATACTGTTGAATTCTGTATGCACAGGGTGTGTAGAAATGAGCTACCCAAGGTTGTCTGTGAATGGTGACATAGCTTTATTTTAAATGAAAGTTTAAAAAGTGTGTGTGTGTGTGTGTGTGTGTGTGTGTGTGTGTGTGTGGTGTGTGTCTTACCCATATGTACAGTGGTGTTAGGAGTTCTCATTTTGACCCATAGAACTCATAATCTTGAGTATTAAAGGTGATTTCCTTCTGGGATTATATAGCCCATGTTGACAAATGTGATTCTTTAATCCGTCTAACCTGATGCTACCTGTCAGATGCAGCTGACCTGTCATCCTGAGAATGAGCAGATCACCTACTTTAAGACCAAGTAATAAGTAAGGTGGTCTTTTAAATTCACTGTTTTCTCTGTATGAAAACAGACATACGAATTCTTCCACTGAACACAGATAAACTTGGAATCTCTACACATGATCAAGTAAAAAAAAAATGATGGTTTATGGGTATTATCTAAGAAATGTGGGAAGCTTTTTAAACTTATTTGCTATTTGACATGCTTGTATACAAAATACAACATTTCCATTGATTGCCATTCAGTTTATTTCAGAGCTATTGAGAATTTACATAGTTTCAAGCATCAAGGTGCAGAGATCAGTATGTCTGTGGATGTGGTAGAAGTTACCATATTTGAACTGTGTTTGAGCTGATGTATGGTATGTAGCTTTCCGAAATATTCTGAAGCAAGGGGATCTTGTGGCCCAAGACTCTAGACATGGAGAATCAGCCTGAAGGACTCAGCATGGAACTCCAGTGAACTGAGATCTCTACTCTAGTCCTTATATTGAAACTCAAAGATATGAGTGCCAACCAGGTTTTATGTCAACTGAACACAAACTAGCATCATCTGAGAAGAGGGAACCTCAACAGAGAAATTGTCTTTACTTTTTTTTTTTTTTCTGAGACAAGGTTTCTCTGTATAGCCCTGGCTGTCCTGGAATTCACTCTGTAGCCTAGGCTGGCCTCAAACTCAGAAATCTGCCTGCCTCTGCCTCCCAAGTGCTGGGATTAAAGGCGTGTGCCACCACTGCCCAGCTAAGAAATTGTCTTTATTACATCAGGCTACAGACAAGACTGTCTTGCATTTTCTTAATTAGTTCTTCATGTTGAAATACTCAGCTCTTCATTGTGGGGTCAGCCATAGACTGGTGGTGGTAAGTCTTATAAAATAGCAGGCTGAGTAAGCTACAGGGAGCAAGCCAGTAAACAGCACTCCTCCGTGGCCTCTGTATCATCTCCTGCTTCCAGGTTCCTGCCCTGATTCTCTTTGATTATGAATTGTGATATTGAACTGTAAGCAAAAAATCCTTTCTCTTCCCAAGTTACTTTTGGTCACGGTGCTTCATCACAGCAGTATTATCCTTAACGAAGACAGCATATCTAATAAAGAATCATCCAGTGGAACAGAAGATAGCCATCCAGCATGGCAGCTGCCTCATAAAAATCAGACATGTGCTGTCATGAAAGTGTCTTGATAATTCTGTGTACTTTAAAAGACTAACGATTGATAGTAAGATGATAAAGGGAATGTGAAATTGAGCAATGATAGCTCACACTTGTATTCCACTTTATACTATTTCCCAGTACTTTCCCAAGGCCTTATATTTTAAATTATGCTTTATAAACATTGTATGTGTTCCCTTTCCTTTTTCCTATCCCTGAGAGATAGTTTTCTTTCTCATCAATTTGGTCCCTCCATTTCAGAGTCATTAACAATCCACAGATGTGCTTTTGTAGTGAGAGAATGAAAAGGGAGCTCATTACATACTGTTTGGGTCATTTTCCACTCCATATTTAATAATTCGGTGACAGTTTGACAGCAGAGACTAGCTCCTATCTGTCCTCTGAGACAGTGGGTTCATCATTATAGGGGCACTAAAGCCAGCCGTCCAGCCTCAAGTGATGATATCTTCATGCACCAGCAATTTGTTTTGAAAATGATTTTGTCTGGGTTACAGACAGTATTGGTCATTTTGGACTGCTCTCTGCTTTCCTATGCTTCCTAAATTAATTTAGCCACGAATGGTTGTATTTGAATTAATTATTCTTGTAGTCTGTGTTCTGTGACTTATCATGATGGGTGGAATGAAAAGCTCTTGGATGTTTTCTCTTTCCTTCACTGCCTGAATGTTTGAATGGTTTCTTTTGACACAAAACTAACCAATCACTTTTCTCAAAAGAAGTCATGGGTGGCAAGAATACTGGCTGGAATTGCACTGAAAGCTATTTCTTAGGAAGTGTACAAAGGACTGTTTATGTAATTTCAATCTTGAAGGAATGATCTCTTCTGTGAAATTAGACTTGTTTTCAGATTTGTAATAAAATTTCAGTGTGTATGTCTGTATAGATGCTTTTTCACATGATGGGTGTTTAAATTTCTCTGTTGTAGAACTCTGTCCTCCAAGCCTAACAGCCATTACCATTTTAAACAGAGAAGTCTTGATAAATCCACAACAGGCTCTCAAGATTGCTCCTGTTGACTATGCTTCACAGTATAAGGGGTGGAGAAAGTCATTATATACTCTCATGAGATTCAATCCACTCTCCTACATCTTCTTCCAAGCTGTATAAAGTTCTGTCGAGTTGCACATGGCCTTGGTTGGTGTGAGAACATACAGAAGATAACTACATAGAGCTAACTGAATCGTGAAGGCCATCTATAGAGCCATAGGGGTACGATTAACCATGTTACAGTGAGGCTTTATGATGATTTCATTGTTTTTGGATTATCTAAGCTTCTGGAATCAACATCTTTGTCTGTCTTGGTGCTCTATTAGCCAATAGGAGAGTTTTGTTCATGGCTTCCCAATTAAAGTCCATCTGCCACTATCATTGTTATATTGGCAATCTTCTGATTGCTTCTCAAGCCTTCCATCTTGCGATCCATTTTGCATGGTGCTATTGGGTTCCATGTCCTCTTATTTCAGCTATAGCAGGGCTGTGCATGTTGAGACTTTTCTTGTCTACTGTGGCATTCTTCTGTGTTTTCTCATAGGCTGTATTGCTGACCCTTAGTCCTAGACACTGCTATCTCCTTGTCTGGAGATAGCTAGACTTCTTCATGACTTCTTCTCTTATGTTCTTCACACCCTAGTTAACTGTATCATCAGGTATCGCCTTAGCTAATGTAGTTACCTTGGCTCCTCTGTTTTACTTGTAGTTGTACTGTAGCATGTTAATGTCTAATATAGTATATTATTTCTTATATTTTTTGGTAATATTTCCCCATAGAAGAATAAGGACATAGATTTTGGGATTGGGATCTATTTTCTTTATTCTGTTATATCTATACTGGTGCTAAAAATGCCCAACATATAAAGAGGCTTGAAAGGTATTTCTTGAAAGAATTAATGAAAATAAACTCCAATCCCTTGACAACTTTTTTTTTCTTAACTAAAGTTAAACATCCATTATCCTAATTTTCTTTGGCTTCCCACAATGTCCTGCCATATTTGAACCACTTAAAATGTCTTGAATGGTATGATTTGCTCCCAACTTGATTCTGTGCATCTCTGTGAGCTTGTGATTGACAAGAAAGCCTACTCTTTGATCTTTCTCACTTATCTTTCAGACTCAACTCAGATATCACCTCTGTTAGGAATGATACTCTTATTACTTCAACTACAAGTGACCCTTTCCATTCAGTGTATTGCATGTTAACATTTTACCTGATGCTTCTTTGGTTTGTCATACATATTTCATCATTATAAATATTTGGACCTAGAGGACAGCCTCATGTTTTGTTCCATAGGAGCCATCTACCTTGTTTTTAAGATAGAATTTCTTATTGGTTAAGAGTTTACTGAGAAGGCCAGGCTGGATGACCAACCAGCAGTAGGTCCAAGGGATACTTCTGTATTCAGTTCTCCAGTGTTGCACCATTGTGTTCCATCACAACTAGCTCTTTTATAAGGCTACTTGGTATCAAACTCAGGTTTTGATTGTGTGACAAGCACTCTGAGAAGTCTCCCCAGATCAATGGTGCATCTTCCTTATAGATTATAGGTACTGGAGAAATATACATCAAATGAGGTAATTATTAAAACTGGAAAACTGGTACTGAATTGATGAAAGCTAGGACATACAAGTTATGCCAATATTCCTTTAAAAATGGAATTAATGTTAGTAATATAATTCGTTTGAATGAGTGGTATTAGTTAGTATCCTTATTTTATTCCCAGGTGCAGAAATAATCTGATGATAGTAGCTTAAAACGTACTGTTGATAGTAGTTAGTACTTCTCTGGTGTCCTTCATCAAGAAATATTAGTGTGTTGAAATACAAGGTTGTCAGTCCTTTGAAATTTTATGAAGAAGCAACAAGACAAGTAAGGATACATTATTCCTAACATAAATAAAAATTTAGGTATAGAGAAATCAAATATGCTGTTTCCAATAACAAGTAAAATCCAGAGTAGAGGCTTGATTGTGACCAGGAATCATGAACTAAGTGAAGTGTCACTGGCAGTGTTATCCAGTACTGCTACCTGCTTTTGTAAATAAAGTTTTATTAAATGCCATCTATGCTGATTTGTTCTTATACTGTTTATGGCTGTTTTGGTGCAACTGAGTTGACTAATTCCTATAGGGGTTGTACAGTTGGCATGTTTGAATAATGTACTATCTAGTCTTGGGTGGTTTAATACGACCTAGTCTATAGCAATCCTTATGTTTTATAAAGGCATAATTTCTCAAAACAATATAGTTATTGAATTTTAAGTATATGTAGTCGATCAGAGTTGACAAAGCAGAAAAATACCTACCCGCTATCTATTTCCTGGAACTGTCCTTGTGTATTGTGCCTCAAGTAAATGTAGATTTAGGAGGATGATCTGAGCCTATTCAGATCTTTTGTGTATCCAGACCATCTTGGAAAAAAATCCTGATGAGAAAAAAAAAATCCTTTGTATTGAGCTGGAATTAAGAAGTAAGTCAAGTCTCTCTAGGGAAAATTCGTTTAAAACACCAGAGTTTGGGCCATAAATCTCCACTCCTTGCCTCCTCCAGTGGGGCTAGCTAATGTGCTGAAAAGGGGCTGTCAGGCCTGAGGAAATTCATAATTGGGAGTAAGTAACTCTAAAGGTGGCGCTGAGTTAGTCCACTGTGGAAAGTGCCCTGATTTCGGCCATCCTGAGCTCTCCCAGCAGGTGTTTGATTGTGAAAGCAGTGAAGTGGGCATGCTGGGAAGAGTGTGACTCTGCAGCCTTTGATGGAGACCTGAGGGCTCTCACAAGCCAATTCCATAATTAAATGGCCTGTTACTTAAAGAGAAAAAACAGCTTTGGAAGAACATGAAATCATCACCATCTTTCCTGAAGATGAGGATGTGACTGTTCTTCATAAACACTCCTGGTCCATTTCCTTAGGACTTTAACTTCCATTTGAGGCTGGTTTTCTATATCCATGGGTATTTTCTTATATAGTAAGTGGTGGACGTACTTTATCCCCTTAGTGAGCCTCACAATGGATGCAGAATTGAGAAATATTTAGATTAGGCGGTCTTGAAATGCACTTTCAAAGAAAATCAGCGTGCCTTACTCCAGAAAAACTGAGTTAGAAGAACTGTGGCTCAGCAAACTGTCTAACTCTAATGAATGCTCAAGTATGAGGGCTACTGCCCTGCAGCGGAATAGACTACCAAGCAACAATCTCACTGTCACCCTCCTGGCTGTGTAACACAGACATTCTTTGGTTAATAGAATAGGGCTTCCTTGAAAGAGAATTCTGGCGTGTTCTTCTTTTCCTTTGCAGTATTTCCAAAGTTAGTAATAATGCCTATATTTGCTTAGCTCTTCATTGCTTGTCCTCCCTGACAGTTACAGTTTAAGGAGGGCAGAGTCATAACCATCTCATCGATCCCTGGGATGCACAGCATCTGTCACAAAAATCGGCTCTTCATGCACATTTGCTGGGAGAATTAGCAATAGCCTGTGTTCTTTCTCTCCTCATCACTAGGGTCACTGTTAGAAACCAACAAACACAACCACTCTCAAGATGGAGCTCCGCAGTTCAGAAATCTGCAAAGCTAGATTGGTTGCTATCCTCAGCACGATATCCCCTCACTCAGCATGCTTCTTTTCATAAAAGTTTAATAAGTTTTACTCTTATTGAAGAGGGAGCAGAAAAAGAGAACATGAGAACATGGGTGGGTGCATGCTGTAGCTTTGGTGTAGATGTGGAAGTCAGAGATCAACTTTTGAAGGTCAGTTCTCTCCTTTCACACTGAAGAAAGCAGGGTTTGAGTTCGTGTCACCAGGCTTGAGCAGAAAGAACTCTTTACCTGCTAAACCATTCTGTGGGCCTTGAGCATGCTTCTTGATGAAAGATGTTAGCAGTAAAAGAAAGTACAAGAAGACAAATACTTTAACATGTTTGGCCACACATGTATCTTTCACCCTTGTTCTCCCTTTTTAGACACATTGGAATAATGTAGGTTCTCTTATCATGCGATTTCATGACCGATCTATTCTAATACTAGTAGTTTTGAAAATATCTACATTTTGAAAGCAACTAGTACATTTGTTTCTGTATTACCAGATAGGTGTAGAACAAAGTCTGCACTTTCTTTCATCATTTGCTGCCTTAGTTGGCCTTCAGAGGACCCTGTCTCTGCTTTCTTTTTTCCCCTATATGATCAATAGGAAATAACAGTGCAAATCAATTCCAAGTAATAATGTAAATGTGCTCTTGAAGGCAATTCCTGCTGTGAAATAAGCAGTTAGCAGTGACACTGGCATTAACCACAGTGGGGGTAATCAGCCTGTGGATGTGTTTAATCAGAGTTATCAGCTAAGATTAAAAAGAGAGCCACGGTTGTGCAGGGATAATCATTTTCAAGGTTTAAAAGATGAATATGTGAAGGTGTTCTCATAAATTAAAGCCATCAGAATGGCTTTGAGTAATTTAAGATAGTCTGAGGTCAGGCACAAGCAAACAGGAGAGGTTAATCTCAGGGCCATGGTCATTAACGTGCAGAGACAGCAGAATACACTTACAGAAATAAGTAGCAAGCACTGAGTTAAATGATTTTTCCCATACATTAAGATATTCCTCGGGCTGTCACTAACATACATGATTTGATTAAAAAGCAGCAACATGGAACAATTTGTACGTGTATTAATTATCTTAGCAATTAATCACTAATTTAAAAAAATAAATGTTGGTCCATTTTATGAATTGGTTTAGAAACACCGACAGAGCGAACCATACATTGTGAAATAAACACTTGATTCCATGGTGTAACACTGAACTTCAAGGTCGATCTGGAAAGTCCTGAACTTGATATTTTAATTACATTGTGAAGTCCTTTAACCTCTGAGCATGAGTTTCCTTGTCCATGATTATCTCTGGGTCGCGGTATCTGTCGTGCCATAGTCTGTTAGGAATAGACATAGAACTGTGTCTTAATAACGTAAGTCATCAGAGAGAGAGAGAGAGATGTGACTTTATTGGAAGTTGTAAAATAATTGGCATACTTCATTTGCTTGTTCAATCCATTTTTATTGGGTGCTTGCTCTGACCTTGGGGGCTCTTCTAGAAAGTAGAGAACTATTGTGAAGAAATCCTGGCCACTTAGACCTGACGTTCAAACTAAGAGAGGCAGACAATGAACATATTTGTACAAAACTGAGGACTTTTAGAGGGCAGTGGAAGTGAGCAGGAGGATAGAGCAAGCTACCAGAGTGGAAAGGTGAAGAGGCAGCTTTCCTATGTGGTCAGGGAAGGCCTCCCTGCGGCTGTGATATTTGTGCAGGGAGCTCTGCTGCTTGCTCAAAGAAAAACCATTGCAGACAAAAGAAAACACTTTACCCCCGAATTAAAGGCAGCTTACGCAACATGAGAAGGATAGCCAGTGAATTCTCCTTGTGTCCTTTATCCTTACAGTTGATTTGTCTTGTCTTTGTTCTGATGTCCAGGCATGTATGCATGTAGATACGTACATACAATCATTCCAGCCTAGCTTTTACTGGTAATGAAAGGATTGCTGTGACAAATCAGGGTCAGACAGGAGTTTTAATGATCTATTTAAATGATCACTTATCGATCACCTCATATTTTCACAGCCAGGGAAATTGGCGCCCAGGATGATGGCTTAGTCTTTCCCAGGATTTTATAATAAGTGGCAAACACAAGCACAGAGCTGGAGTTTCTCACATCACAGTGTAGTGACCTTTTTGTTAGAAACGTACTCTGTGATCATACTAACACTGTTATAAGCACTTTATGAAAGACTGTAGCCATCCACTCAATAAAATAAAGCCCACAATAATTTGAAGGAAAAAAGTTCTCACCTTGCACAGTACACCTGCTACTTCATTGATGATAGTAGCCTTGATAAGTTCCACATGATTGATAAAACCATGAGCTTCCCTGGTGAGGGTTTTCACAGTAGTCTCTCAGAGTCTTACAGCATTATCTGGTATCTGAGGGAACATGGAAGTCATTTGTATGATGTGATGAGAATTCTTCATTATCCACAACTGAGACATGTACAATAGCTTAACTTCAGAGGAAAGACATCCTTCAGAAATCATTTTGACAGACATCAGAATGCCCGCAGACTCATTGACATTTCTTCTCTAGAGGTGTAAACATAATCTCCCACTCCACCCCAGAGCAGCTGGCACTTCTGATGTCCTCTAAGTGAACAGAATCTGCCTACAGTGGGGGAATTGCTGAGCTTACATTTAAAGCGATGTTGGCTTCCATGTGTTATCTGTCTTTGCATCACTACCTGCTATTCACCCAGGGCTGCCATGACCAGTTATAGCACTCAGTGTCTGTAAACAGCACAAATGTTCTGTCCTGGAGAGCAGAGACAGGAAAGACAACAATGTGGGTGTATGCCTTCGACGGGCCTTATAAGGAAATCCATGCCGGCTTTTTCCAACTCTCTGTGGGTCCAGGTTATTCCTGGGTTAAGACACATAATTTCCAGTTTCTGTTTCACTCATCATATGTTATTTTCCCTGCCTCTCTGTCATTTCCTTAAGGTCCCTTGTCATTAGATTTAGGCTTCACTCTAAGCCATCTCCTCTCTCTAGTTATTGAGATCCTCAATTACATCTATCTACAAAGATTCTTTTGTTTGTTTGTTTGTTTTTCTAAATAAATTCACCTTCATGTTCTGGGACTCAGAACACTGCCCTTTCTTTCTTTCTTTCTTTCTTTCTTTCTTTCTTTCTTTCTTTCTTTCTTTCTTTCTTTCTTTTTTTTATTGAAAATCAGCATCCCATGATGCATTCTTTGTAAGATAGCAAGTTAGCTGTCATGGGTAACATCGAAGAAAGGAAAACCAAGCTAACAATATGAGGGACCTCAGGCTACCTCTGGAAAGATCCATGTGGTGAGCAGCTAGAGCTGATGCCACAGTACAGGTGAGCCAAGAAGTGGATCTGGCATAGCCACACCACAAGCATGCAGTGGCCTCGGCACTACACCCTCCAGCCTTTGTCAGACGTTCAGGTGTCTGCATCCCTGAGTTGGACAGCAACATCAAGAAGCATCCTGAGCCAAAGCCACCCTGTTAAGTCCTTCTAGAAGTCTCAGCCTCTGAAACTAGGAGATGGCATTTGTTCCTCAAGTTTGGAGATTCGTGTTAATGCAGTTATCAGATATCAGTGCAGCAACCAGAGTGTTGCCATCCTTCTGGCATTGGTAGTATATAGGTAAAAAACTGATAGTGCCAATGAGGGGATTGGAGAGACTGAGAAGGAGAGAGAAAGAGGGAGAGGAGAGGAGACGAGAAGTGAGGAGAGGAGAGAGGGAGAGCTAAACCTCATGCAGCAAAGAAGTATTGAAAAGAAAACATCAAGTGAAAACACACCACTGGCATTACTATTTACCTACTATTCCTTGATTATTGTTTTATCATTGTGCTGGTCACTCAGCTGCTACTCACTGGCAGGGACTACTGTTGCCATTTACACAGAGGTGGAAGGGAATCAGTTTAGCTTCTCCCCTGTGCTAAGGCTACAAGCAAAGCAGAGCAGCAGTAGCTCCTATTTACATTTGAAGCAGCGCTCTTCTCTGTCTGTTTGCTGTGCCAGGTGGTGTGTTTCCCATTAGCTCCTCCATCTTTCAGAACCACCCAGCACTTGCCCCATTTCTAATCATATGCTATTTGTGAAAGCCCTATAATTTCCTAGGGCCTTCTGAAGCTTCCCCCTTCCTACCTGTGACATTTTGAGGAAGAATTTATTCTCCTTCTGTGTTTATTCTGCTTAGTGAGAAAAACCACAAGAAAAAGCCTTCACTGTATTTTCAAAGTTCGCTGTAGACTCGTGTCTGCATTGTGTTGGAGTCTGCTTATCCATTTGAAGGTCTGTGCAAGCACGGCCAAGGGTGAGCTTGGCAACTCCTTCCTGTACAGCTACTCAGGGTTGCTTTCTTACCTAATGGCACATGCTGTCAAACTCTTGTTTTTCTCTGCCTGGCTTAGTGACTGCCTTCATGCTGTGATATTAGTCTATCACGTGACATGGTGTGACGTGTGCACAAACATACCATCTCTCATCTTTCTTTCCCTCTCTGCTGATTCTGATCACCCCACTGTACTGTAGCATGCTTTATGAATGTGGAAGTCAGGAATTTAGTTCAATTTGTGTGGTTGTTTGGGAAAGTACTCTGGAAGATTGCGAGTTTGACTTTAGAAGTGGCCTGAAGTAAAGGAGAGTTCTGGAATTCCCCATGCAAGCTATTGGTAGGTAACTTGAAGGAGCAGGCTCTGCTTGACAAGCCCATAGGAAAGGGTCTTCCCTCCATATACCCGGGACATTTCTTGCCTGTTGTTTTCAAATTATACTACTCATTCATCTTCCTCTTGATATTACCTTCCATTTTGCTTGTGAAATATGATATTGAAATGCAATCCTTACAATGAGCAGAACACAGAACGTTGCTTAGTTAGAGCAATTCTTGCAGCTGTCTCTATAGCTATAGAAGAAGCCAGAATTTTATATCAAGTAGGGATGGATGTCTAAACTTCTCTTAAGTTCTCTGTTGTCAATAGTAGCACACTTTCTCCATCCCAGATAGTTTATACATTTAGGGGCACTGGAGTTTGAGGTAGAAATTTCAGAGTATCTCAAGGCTAGAAAGAATTCGTATAATTACTCTTTGGAGCCAAAGTTAAATTCTTCCATTAAAAGCTAGGCAAAGGGTTTTGCCCATTTCTGTATTTCATACCTTGCATGAATAAGCTATGTGATGGATAGCAGATTAAGTGAACACTGACTCTCTAGTATGTAGCATGTGCTTTGTGTGCCTTTTGGAAGAGAATGGATTGTAGAACAGTCATGTACCTCATATTCGTAGAACTGAGTTAAATTGAGCAGAAATGAGTCAAATGGCTTCTCAAGATAACAGGCATGTATGCAATGTGTCTGTTCCAGGAAATTACATCATCAGGTTATTCATCTGTGGTTCAGTATTCTTTCCAGTGGAGATTTTGTGTGGAGGCTATGAGAGGTAAAATATCTACTGGCATTCACCTTCAATGGATATCATTCCTATTTAGAATATCTTTCCCATTTACATACAGACTGTACAAAGTAGCTTTGGACATGGAATTAGAAACCCAACATTAGCCTCAAATTCAGGTACTGGGTTTGGGCAGGTTTATTTGACTTCTCTGTGTCTACACTGGCCATGTGGAGATGGAGATCGGAATGAGCACTTCTGAATTCCCTGAGATTAGTTTTAATTCTAAAAGGCTAGCTGTTTTACAGCCAAGTTACTTTGGCACTCTTGTCTAAATCCTCACCCATCCCCCCAAGCTTCCTTCCTTGCCTTTGATGATACCATAGTTCTTATCAGCATCTGAGGTTATTTTTTATGTATTTGTTAGGTTCAGTTGAATATTTGACTCTTTCACTATGGCACAATCTTCTTTAAAGCAACAACTTCGTGGTTGTGTCACCATATGTCAGGAAAATGCTACAAAATATAATGAGCCAGTGAATGTGTGAGGAAGACTAACCCTAATGTGTGAAGCAGTTAACTGGACTGCACTGAATCTCCTCTACTGTTCCTGCTCTACTTCTGTTAACTGGCTTGGTAATTACAAGTTAGCCAGGAAAATAGCATCAACAAAAAACTAATCAAGCTTACTTAGATATTTGCTGCATTCACAAAAAAATGTTGCAGGTATGCTGCAGGTCTTACACATATTTCCTGGTTGTTGAAACCTTGCAGCTTAAGTAATATTTTTACACTGAAGTAAAGCAGGAATAAGGAAGTGTGGAGAACTGTAGTGTCTCAGGGAGAATGCCCTGGTCTGCCTAGTTCAGCTGATGGATTGACAGTGACATCCTTTTCAACTTCTATAAAGTATATGTTCAAAGATGATTTCCAAGTTTGATTTATTGTTAAATCTCATTAAAATAAAGTGGTAATTTTATGGGTTTGAAGTGTGTTATGCCCACCCCTTTTGATTGAGACTGCTAGGCCAAGTAACTGTTACTTACGTGTTGTAAATGTGTTACGAGGGGAAATATTGATGTGTGTTTCCTCTGTATTCAAACCGTTGAGACTTTATTGGAAATAAAAAAGCTTTACAATGTGTTCTTTACAAGTAGAATACTAGGGACCATACAGCAGGATGAAAAAAAATCTATTTTTGTGTGTGTGTGTGTGTGTGTGTGTGTGTGTGTGTGTCATAGCAAATTAGGCTGTTTACAGTTTTATAGTACTCTGAAGTTAATTGTAATTTAGGGGGAGGAAA
Source organism: Montemys delectorum (assembly GCA_019843815.1). Lineage (NCBI taxonomy): Eukaryota > Metazoa > Chordata > Mammalia > Rodentia > Muridae > Montemys > Montemys delectorum. The sequence continues at coordinate 29,075 of JADRCD010182382.1, forward strand.
GAAGGCAATATAGTCACTGGTTTGATAACTATTATTTGAAAATAAGAGAATTACATTTTATTTCAAGGAAGGTAGTCAACTTAAACTGTTTTTCTCTAGAAATATTCTTAAGCAAGAATATGAAAATAATATATATTTTTTAATATAATAATACCTATGGGTAAACACCTATCTCATTTCTACAAGTGTCCAGCTTTATCATGACACCTCAAATCTATAAATTGAGGTTAACAGTTCTTGAAAGTGAAATTTTGAATGTGTTCTACTTACATGTAATAGATAACCATACACTATGATTTTGGGAAAAACCTCATTTTTAGCATTTTCTGCTCATGTAAGCATGAAAGATACAATATTTTGCAAAATGTTACGACATTAAATTTTGTAAATCTAAAGATGCAATGGATGAGCATTTGAGACCATCCTTAAATGATATCTGGCAGGAAGTAAAACAAAAGTTTGATTTGTTCCTGAATTTTACTCAGTTATTCAATTCCATTTGCTCATAGATAATTAATCTTGCTTTATTGTTAATCCATATGAATATGGATATGTATAGGGTGTTCAGATACTATGTTGACTGGTTTATAGTGTCAACTTGACACGACTTAGGGTCACCTAGGATGAGCAAACCTGAACTGAAGAATGTCTAAGTCAGACTGGTCTGTGCCCATATCTGGGAGAGAGTGTGTTGAATAATGATTGATACAGGAGTGCACAGCCCTCAGTGAGTGGCAATATCACAGAATGGTGCACCTGGGCTATATAAGAAGGCAAACTGAGCAATAGCATGTCAGCAAGCCAGAGAATAAGCCAGTAAGCAGTATTCATACATGGTGTATTCATAAATGACTCCTACTCCAACTTCCCTCCATGACGGAGAGTCACTTGGAGTTATAAGCCAAGTAACTTTTTTTTCCCTCAGCTGCTTTTGGTCAGAGTACTTTATCATAACAGAATGAAGGTTGGAGAGACAGCAAAAATCTTAGGCTCACTGCTTTGGGAAGAGGAGAGATTCATGATGTGTATATTTATTTAATGTCATTCTGTCTTACTAGGAGAACCAAATTGCTTACAGTAGTAAAATACATTCTCCAGTATGGATGCTGGTGCTTCAATGCACGCTGATTTGGGCTCTGATGTAGTCATAATCTACAAAGCAATCATACACATTTAACTTTCAAAACAGAAGTTGTCCCTGCTGGACCTAAAGAAACAAGCTGGTTCAAAAAGTAATCTGTCCTTCTTAATAGAGAATGGACTTACCATGAAGGTATAGGGTCTATTTCAAACCTTGGGGTAGGCTTTCCCATTCTGTACTAGATTCTGTACTATGGCAAAATATTGAAATACGTGTAATGCATTTCCTTCTTCATGGGAATGTCTGTGGACATGAGCAAAAAATATGATGAAGCACATATTTTTAAATGTCCAAAATGGAAGTCAAACTCAATATCATTATTTTTACTTCTCCCCCACCCCAAATTACATAAAGTTTCTTTAGCTACAGAGGACTCAGGTTTCTTTTTGCCTTTTATCTTGTTGTACCATTAATATTGTATGTATTTTTTACAGATTTCTTATACCTCTGGATTACTGGTAATTCAAATATATAGCTATTTAATTATCAATTTTCTGTTTTATTTAATCTCAATTCTAAGTTGAAGGCATTTTGAAGTCTTGTATGGTTTTCATACAAACCTACAACTATATTTAGAAACCTTGTTCTGGCACTCTCTTGTAGCTCTATCCTTTGGGCATATCTCATAGGTGATGGAACTGGATGTAGGAATTCTCTTGTAGTCATTCAATCCTCTTAGCTGGGGCCTGAGCAATCCATTGTGCTGAATTGTTCTGCTCAGTAAATGACTTTATAATGAGGTTTAATCTTATCAGTTAAGTGAGTGAGTAGGAACTCAACTGTTGCAATTCATTAGTATGTTATACTGTAGAGCAGACCTTGCTGCTGCAGACTTGAGCTGTTGTTTTAATCTTCTATAATTACCATGTCAGTGTCCTAAGGATTGTCTTACTACAAGGACAAATGCTCTTCTATAGACAAAGCATGACCATCACTCAACCACAGAGCTCTTGGTTGCTGGGCTCCTCCTGGAGCCCTCTGCAAAACTACCTCATTGCTCCCCTCAAGACTAGCATTTGTGGTAGAAACTATTATTGGAGGCACAAGGAGAGCCAGACATGAAGAGGTTAAATCCCTTACCTGAGCTATCACAGCTAGTGAGGACAGAACAAGATCTAGGCACTCTCCAAAGCTCTGCTCTTAATAAATATGATGCTACCATCTCCATAGTCACAAGCATAAAGACTGCAGTATGTGAGATCATTGTACTGCTATTACTTCACTTGGATTTCTCCTCTTCTCTCTCTCTCTCTCTCTCTCTCTCTCTCTCTCTCTCTCTCTGTCTCTCTGTCTCTCTCCATCTCTCTCTCTTTCTGTGTGTGTGAAAATTTTTGATGCTATTCACAAACATTTTTATTTAAATCTTTTTAGCTAGCATAGAAATAATGAGTTTCTTTATGATATTTTTATAAATTTGTATCATAATAATTGTTTCATAGTCAGCCCTTAACTTTTTACTGCCTCATCCCTCTCAGTGGTCACAAATCTAGATCCTGAATATGAGTAAAAGCAGGCAGTGTTCATCATTCTTCCCCCCACTTACTCTCTTTACCTCTACTTTTGCTCACCTTTCTCTCATCTGTCTTAGGGTTTCATTGCTGTGAAGAGACACCATGACCAAAGCAACTTTTATAAAACACAATATTTAATTGAGCTGGGTTATAGGTTCTGTAGTTCAGTCCATTATCATCATGGCAGAAAGCATGGTAGCATTCAGGCAGGCATGGTGTTAAAGGAGCTGAGAGTTCTACATATTGTTCTGAAGGCAAACAGGTGAAGACTTTCTCCCAGGCAGCTTGAAGGAAAGTCTCAAAGCCCACCCCCCCCCCCCGCCACAGTGACACACTTCCTCCACAAGGCCACACCTTCTCCAACAAAGCCATATATCCTAATAGTGCTGCTCCCTGAGCCAAGCATATTCAAACCACCACATCCTCCTTCCTCCTTTATTCTGTGTTTACTTCTGGATGCACATAATATTCTATAAACAAACTCCTGGACTACTTGAGCTTCTTGGCTCAGTCTGCCTCCTGGGGAAAAGCATATCCACCTATCCAAGGCTTGACTGTTATTTTACCTTTAGCCAAATTTCACAGGGTTTGGACGTTCTTCATCACCTAATCTACAGAATTCTCTCTTGTAACATCTACTTTTTAACCAATGTACAGAAGTCTAGGTTTGACTATCTATGTGTATTATGGTTGTAGATTTAGATTTACATGTTGGATTCTTAGTCCTGAACTAGAAAATCCAACAATAATTATATATATGATGTAATGATCCACCTCCTAGTTATTATCTTTCTATTGTATTCTCACATGGGAAGAAAACAAAATGCTGCTCATGTATGTCTTTCTTGCTGTCTGTTTATCTATCTCTCCTAAATTAATTTCATATTTATAAGGCATATAAGATACATATAAGATAATAAGATAGTAAAATGGGTTAATATATCTATTGTGCCATCTTTAGTGTTAAGGGTGGCTAAAATAGCTACTTCATCAAAACTCATGACTACAACACAATAATATCTACTAACAATCCTCCTATTGTCTTTTAGTAAACTAGACTCCATTTATATGTGTAGCTGCTTATTTGCTTCCTTTGCCCTTTACCTCCTTATTTCCTCATTTCATGTTATCTTTCATATCCCTCTTCCCCTCCAAGCATAAGTTTTAAAAAACAGAAACATTATTGGGTTGTTTTTGGTTTTTGGTTTTGTTTTGGAGACCATAGTCTCACTATGTATCCTAGGTTGTCTTGAAAGTTCTGATTCTCCTGCATCAGACTTGTGGACAGAAAGTCATTTTATAGTTATTTCTGTTGTAAAAGCTTATTGTATAGTTACATCATTTCTTCTTCCCTTTCCTCCTTTCAAATCCTTCTATATACCCCTCCTGTACTCTTTCAAATTCATGGCCACTTTTTTTTTTCATTTGTTGTTGGGGTATGCATGTGGTTATAGATATACATAGAAATTAAATTTTAAAGATTTTCAAACATGAGTTTATGTGCATCCTTCCTTTCCCTCTTCCCATTTTAATTCCTCCTATATCTCGCACTTGCTGTCAAACTCATGATCTCTTCCTCTCCAATTGTTATTGCATGTACACACACATGCACACATGCATGTACACATGTGTGTGTGCACAAACATAGTCTACTGAGGTCATTTAGTTCTGCTCCTATATATATGTGTCTAGAGCTAAGCACTTGGGATCAGATAACCTATCAGGGTGTTTTCCCCTAAAGCAGAGTGTTTTTCAGCCATTGAATACTATCTGAAGCTCTTTTCTAGGGGTGAGATTTTTTGAAGTTTCCTCTGCTCACACTGATATGTTAACAAGTGTTGTCATTATGTAGTTCTTGTGTAGTTCTTGCAAGAACTTTGTTGAGATCCCATGGACATAGCTTCTCTGTGACATCTAAAAGACACACTACCTTACAGTCTTTTTAAAAATCTTCAGATCCCATCATGAACTGAAGCAGCACAAACATGCAAGAAGTCCCCAATTTAATGAATAATAAAGTCTTAAAATCAGCCTGTATCTCAAGGGCTGATTTCTATAAGTGACAGTCACTTTTTCACTTGGATTCTTTGCTTTTTGATTGTCTTCTGCTCTTGTGATCAAAGTCAGGAGGTTGTAAAATGGGGCTTTGTTGAAGGCCAGCTTCAACACCATGGGGTAAAATGAGGAGGACTGAGTGGGGAGTCAGCAAGTGCTCACTCAGCAGACTTTTCTGTGAGGGAATAAAGCTTGATTCACTGGGGCTGGCATTCCCTGGGACTAGTAAGAAACTCTTTGAACTCTTTAAATTCTTTGGGTGCCAGCAAGAAGAAGAAAAGCAAAAGAGAGGAAATCTCTCTCTCTCTCTCTCTCTCTCTCTCTCTCTCTCTCTCTCTCTCTCACACACACACACACACACACACACACACACACACACACAAAGAATTTTTAAGCAAACTTAAACAAGCTCCAACCAGTTTATATATATACAAATGTGTGCATTTTGTGGATGGATGGAGCAAAGATCCAATGAGCAAGCTTCAACCATTTTACATACATACATATACAGATACACACATTTGGTGAATAGAGCAAGCTTCAATAATCAGGCTCCAACAAACTTGACATATATATACACATCTGCCTATTTGATGGATGGCACACATGCTAATGACTTGACACCAACAGCCTTATTTTTTCTTTCAGTCTTCTATACTTCCTCAGACAGAGTTTTGTGTGTAAGGGAAAACGATTGCCTCACAGCCACCAGTTACATTTCTTTTAAAAATAATCACCACAAAACATATTCTTCAAAAACATTAAAATCACTGTACAAAGGGAAATTTCAGGAGGATTATTGATTATGTATTCCTCTTTTGAACCTCATACCTAACTAGACATTTCTCATCTATCATTTTTCGCTACAAGTTCACTGTAACCCTGAAGCAACAATTCTTTTATTATTGATTAACAAAGTTTAACTAAGCCAAGTTTATAGTGGCAGGATTTTCCCTATGCTTACCTGACAACAATTTGTATTTACCAAGACAAAGAACAGCCAGCTCATATCTTATCTTTGAAGTCTTGTTCAGCTAAACTGGCTGAACTTTTTATTCATAAGCCTGTCTTTTGTTGGTGCACACTGAAACCTATAACCACATCCCTAGATCACAAGATCCAGGAACTCAGACCCAACTTAGAATGAATGTTTTCTGTGATTGTTAAGTTGTCCCAAGTCCCATTTTTCTCTTCCAACTATAATTACATGCTCATAAGCCATGAAAGCTCACAGTGCTCCTTTTCTCAGCTGTGCAGCCCTCAGTGTTCTACAAGGGCACATTCTACTCTTAATTCTAACTTTGTTCTATCTGGAAAAACAACTTAAACCATCTCCTTAAACTTTCTATCAGAAAAAGATACCCTATCTTCCTAAAACTATTTAAATCAAATCCAGAATTCTGTAAAATCATTAATTCATCTAAAGTATTATTTTATGAAAGTTAATCTTCATAATGATCTGCAGGAAAATTGCCCAAATAGAGTGGGCAGTCTCCCAAGAAGCAATCACACAAGACTATAGGCAATGAAGGCCTTCCCAAAACCAATCACACCATGATAAATATATGAAGAATATAGCTATGACAAACATGAGAAGGCCAGCAGCAGTAAGAAGCAATCCAGGGCTTTCTTTGCTGAGTGAGCAAGATGATAGAAAGTCTCCAGGAAGGTCACTTGCCTACTACAACTCCTCCTGCATCCAGCCACTAGGGCTTTTTTATTCTGAGGTAATAGAAGAAGCAAATTTTCAGTGGAGCCTAAACTATGTAAAGCTTCGGGTACTGGGTATTAGAATGTTGAGTTTTTGTTGAATATTTTAAAGTAGAAATTTATTCATAGTTTTGTTTCTATTTTTGTTGATATACAAATTAGTGGGTTTCATTATAATTTTATATGTTCTTGTACTTTGCTTATATTTGCTCCTATTACCTTCTCTCATCCTCTGCAGGACTCTAAGTGATATATAAATTGATTAATCTGTCTACCGTCTGTCTATTTTAGTCCAGGTTTTCCATGTAAGATAAACACGATGTTTGTCTTTTTCTTCACCCATTACCATTTCTTGTTTCTGTCCCCTCCTTTAATTCTCATCCCTTCCATAAATCCTCTGTATCCTCTACCCCCCCCCCCCCACATGTTCTGGGTTCCACAAATGATTGGAAATGGGGCACTTAGATTTATGAGTTTGGCTTATTTTTCACTTAGAAGAATAATCTCCAGTTCCATCCAGTTTCGTGAAAATAATATAACTTCCTGTAGTGGTATGAATGAGAATACCCTTCACTGACTCATATATTTGAGTGCTTGGTCCCCAGCTGGTGGACCTATTTAGGAAGGATTAGGTGATGTCACCTAGTTGGAGGAGGTGTGTCAATAAAAGTGGTTGTTAAGGTTTAAAAACCCGTTATCTCTCTCTGCCTCCTGCTTGTTGATAGAGGTCTGAGATCTTAGCTAGTGATCCAGCACTAGACCTGCACAGCTGCTGCCATGTTTTCTGCCATGTTGGTCATGAACTTACTCTCTGATACTATAATCTTCGATAAACTCTTTCTTCTATAAGTTGCCTTGGTCATGGTGTCTCTTCCAAAGAATAGAAAAATGACTAAGAGATTCTTTTTCCATTTTGAATGTATATACCACTTTAAAAAATCTATTCACCAGAGCTAATTCTATATTTTGGTTATTGTGAATTATGCACAAGCAAAGGTGAATGGGCAAGTATTTCTGAGCTACACATTTTTTGTTTTAAAGTTATTGACAGGATGTCATGAAGTTAGCCAGCTCGAGCATTGATGGTTTGGCTTCAGGTACCTTTAAGCCCCTTTCCTTCTACAGGATGGACTCAGCTTCTTCTTGCTTCTCTTCTCTCTTTGCGTCAGGGTCAGCCTGTTCGAAGTCAAAAAATTTAAACTGCAGGATTTTCAAATTCTCTTTTATTTTGAATAAGTGTCTCATATGGGTAAAAATGATTAGATGAATTCAAATATGTGTGAAACTGACACCTTACAGTGTTTCATCGGTGACTTTACTGTGGGCTGGGACGCTCTTCCCATCTGGGAAGAAATGAAGAACAGCTATGATGGTCTCTCTCAAACAGTTATTTCTAACACTCGTGCTTTTGATCAATCTAAGTGAGTACTAATCTAGAATCAACCTTGTAAAATAGTTTCTAATACAGTTTATTTCCCAGTTTTAATGTTTTCCAATGTGCCTGTAACTTTATTGGGTCAATGAGTCTCTTCTACTCTTCTTTATTCTCCATGAATTGACTTTATCACCATGCCCTTTCTTGTCTGCAGGGTTCATCACAAACTATCTCTGCTCATTGGCAGAAAGTGTGCAGAGCACAGACTACAGCACACAACCTCTATAAAAGTTCTACTTTCATTTCAGTCTTATTTCTAATTTTAACCTATTTGGTAGTTCTAGGAAAACACAATGGCTTATAATATTGTGAATAGATGAGTAATATCCCAATACAGATTTCACAAAACAGGGTGCAGAAACCTAGTACCTACAATTTAGATGAAATTCATTATTTCTCTGACTTCTATTTGTTCACAATCAATGTTTCTTTTCATCTTCCCGACCAGGTTGGTGGGATTGGAAAGGTTGGAAAAGATGTTACAATTTACAAAACTGTTTGTGTATTTCTGTTTGAAATGTATGACATTGCCAAATTATGTTTAATTCTAGCCATCTTCTAAAAAAAAAAAAAAAAACAAAACAAAAAACAAAAAACTAAAAAGCAGCCATGTAAAATGGACATCCTGTTTTTGCTGTATCTAGAGGATTAATGAAAGAGATCTGAGGGTATAGGATCTCTCTCTCTCTCTCTCTCTCTCTCTCTCTCTCTCTCTCTCTCTCTCTTGCTGTCTTCCTTCTTCCCCTCCTCGTCCCCTGCCCCTCCCATTCCCCTCTTCACAGAGACATACATACATACAGACAGACAGACGGACAGACAGACAGAGAGAGTGGATACTATGAGAGGTAAGGATGGAGGCAATAAGGAGCCAGCTCTACATAACCTATAGGAGCCATTTCCAACAATTTTAATTCATGTTGGTTCTAAGTATGAACCAACTTCAACAGAATATTTTATCCAACAATCACATGTTAGTTGTTCCACAGAGGAATGTTATTTTTTAAATTTCTGGCAGTCTAAAGGCAAGGTCTATGTTTAAGCGGCATTAAGAAAATGTACCCTTGGTAGAGAAAACAGCATTCATGCCAACTGATGTTCTCTCTGTGTGAGATCATGTCTGAGGGCTAGAGAGTGGCTTCCTCTGACTCCTACTCACGTGCGTCACAGAAGCAGGCTCATATCCCTCAGCAGCTCCTTCTGGGAGCACCACCTTCAATAAGATGGGAGCACCACCTTCAATATGGTTATTCTTTTTTCACTGGAGTTTCGTGACAGAGAATAAGGGCATCCAGCTATGGACCGAGGAGAAGAGAACAGTCATCTCTGATCTTGTCTCAGCAATTTATATTGAAGCAAACTACTCAGGGAAGTATTATCTTAAGTTCTATATTAGAGTAAAGCTAAGAAGGTGAGACCTCTTCGTGTATGTATAGAAAATATGGCCTAGTAGTTATGACTTTTCTAGATCAAAGAACATTGACTTAAACCTGGCCTCTATATCCAACCAGATTACATGCTCGGAAAATTCAAGCTCAACTGTAAAAGGTACACAATGCTAGTGACTACCTCATAGCATTGTTATTAAAGTAAATGAAATGGCGTCTGCATGGTTTAATGTAATACTGGGGATTTGACAATCATAGGATTATCTAGCAATAGCACCTCCATTCCTTTCCTATTTATTTTGATATTTTATCTTTATTATAACAAGAATAAGCCAGGATAGACCAACTTTTATGGAAAAGATAAGGCAGTAAATATGTTCAGCTTTGTTGGCCACAAGTTTCTGTTACAACTACTGTGCTCCACAGTGGTAACAACAGTCAGGCAACGTAAAATTAATTGGTTTATTGGTTTGTCCATAAAACTTTGCTTGCATACAACACACACACACACACACACACACACACACACACACACACACACACACTAAGCTCAGGCATTGTATATAATTGGCTGATTACTGGCAATTCTGTTTGTTATTGCACATAACCTGGGAGCATCCTGGCTAGCATACCACCTGTGAGCCCACTGACAGTGTTTTACACACAGCAAGATTCACTGTCTTCATACTTTACAGCAAGACTTTCCAGAAGAACCATTTATGATATCCTACTCTTACTTAATGATCATGTTCATGCCTTGTTGGTTGTTAGAAGTCAGGGTCCCTATGGGCATTCTCTATGTGACTTTGGCTTTGAAGTTCAATTCCTGGTATGGTGATCACCTTGCTAGCATTCTTTTGAGTCACGAACAAAATGGTGGAAGCACACGGGTGTATTGGCCCTCACTGAGGAGTAGCTACTTAGTCCCTCAAAGGCTTTCCTTATACCTCTTCCTATAGTTTTAATCACTTTTAGAATGTGTAGCTGGGCATGACAGTATACACCTCTAATTCCGAGGTAGGAGAACTGAAACCAGCCGAGGGACCCAATCATAAAAAGCAAACCAGTACATTGAATTCAATTAGACAGGCATTCTTTAGGGATTATCTCAAATCTCTGTATCCAACATATATATGTCTCAATCTGACATATATTCACTTTGATTCAAATATAACTGTCTTGGTTTCAAGATTCATATTTTAAGTTAGAAGTAATAAATATGGGAATGATTTCTGGAGAAAATAAGAGATGACAGATATCAAAGTAGTCCAAATCCTCAAAATTATACTATGGCACTACATTGAATCAATTGTTAAGAGGAAAGTAGTTCATATGCACACACATGTGCATAAACACACAAATATACACACATACATACATAGAGGGGGATAGAGAGAGAGAGACAGAGAGTCAGAGAGTAACAGAGACAGAAAGACACAGAGAGAGATTCTGATTGCATAAACAGAAATATGAAATCCTCAAGCTCACTTTCACAATTACAACTTTTGATCATATATTTGTAAAATTGAGATCTCTGAGAAATGTACTCAAGTCTGATACCTCTTTATTTTGGTTTGGGAAAATGTTGGATTTCTACATGTTCATCAATATATTGCATTTTTTAAATGGGAACATCAATTTCATGTTTTCAAAGATTTTCTAATATGTTAAAGATATCAACTCTGTTTTTCATTTCTTTCTTTCCTCACACAAAACACGAATAGGTCTTTAGTTAATCTGAGTGATAGTGGATCAAACAAAGGGAACCTAGTCAAGAGTGGATTGAGTGATGGTTACAGCCAGAAGATAGTTTGTGAGACTATGAGGTGAATGGCCTTGACTACCTCTGAGAACAAGTAAGAAAGGCGATCTGATTGGCCCTGACTCCCAGAGCCAGAGGATGCATCTGGATTTGACAAGCAGTTACCAGTCAGTAGGAAAGCACAGTTGTGCCTAGAGAAGATGATAGTATCTTCCACATCTCATTCCCCATGCTATCTGTTGAGTCTTATGCTGGTGATAGACAACAAAAATTGAAAAATATATACCTTTAATAGGATTTCAAAAATTGAAGCATAATGTCTCACGTAGAATTTTAAAAACTAAAAATTAAAAAGCAAATTGATAGAAAGGAGGCAGTAATACTTGTTTTGTTTGTTTGTTTTAAATATCATCTTATACCACAGAAGCCCAGCATGAGGTTTGTCATATCTTTACAGACTTAACATTGTTACTGGTTCAGTATGAATGGAGAGGTATGTAGCTCAAATTCATGTTCCTCTTTTGAGGGGGAATATAAAAATTAATGTGGTTTTCAACTTGACTGACTGCAACAATTTGCCTGCCACACTGCATTTTGATTGTCAATCAATCAATCAATCAATCTCTTATCTATCTATCTATCTATCTATCTATCTATCTATCATTATACATTCTCTTTGTCATTTTGTGTTGTTTTGGCCACATGATGCAGCCTATCATTTTTTTCTCTTTTTATCTACTCCTTAAATCTCACTACCAATATTTTAAAATATTTATGATCAGACAAGTGCAAGTGAGCTGTGTAGATATTTTTCCTAACTGAAATGAACTGTATGCCTTCATCTAAGTGTGGAGTCTCTACCTCAGGGTTCACATTCTTGCTGCTGACAAGCATCTGCCCTCTGAAGAGTTGTTCTATCTCCATTTTCCAGAGATTTCCTACATTGCATATTACAATTGAAATGAAGAGAGAACATGCATTTGGTTTTATATTTTTTATAATTTATAAGTAAGATGAGCACCAGGTTTGCTGTAATTTCAAGCTAAGACTCGTTTGTGCTCTAAGGGTTGAGAAAGTTGTTTAGATTTCTCTGGAGTCAGATTTTTTTCCCCTAGATTTTCCTTTCAGAATAGACAACCATCTTTGATTTATTGGAGTCTCTTGCTAACGCATAATTAAAACTCCCAGAGAATTCTTTTGAAGTCAATTTCTGCCTTTTTATATTGAAGGAAAGGGGAAATAAATCATGTCTTCATCTTTGTTCTCCACAAACCATTTTCAACATTGCTAAAGAAGTGAAACAACCCAGTTCATCTTTATATCATGTAGCTTCCACAAAAGCAGTGTGTAAATTATTGGATGTGTTCAGGACACCCATTTTTCTTGAAGATTTTAAATGTTATTAATTCCAAAGACTAGGAGACAGTTTATAAACTGCCAATGACATTGAAATATAATTAATCTCCTGTTGGAAATGGGACCCATGTTCACTATGAGCTTGTTGTTGTCTGTTTCCTACTCTGAGCTGATTAGATGCTTGTCTATATGGTCAGAGAACTCAGTGGGGTTATACCATCAGCTCCTCTCTCTGGCAGCTCTTTTCCCAGTTCTCAGAACTTCTAAAACTGTCCCCATAAGTATTTCCAGTTAACTCACAGACAGTTGCACTGTTCTTTTGCCCAAATCTCAAACATTCCCCTGAGAGCTGTTTTCACTTTCTGCAGGGCACTTATTGTTTATCTCTGTAGGAGAATGGTTTTGAGTTTGACACTGTCTATTTATTTCTCCTTCTAATAGAACTTACTTTGGAGTTAGCTAAGCCACCGTTAGCTGGCTTCCTAAGTGCTGCTCAAACCTCTTCTATCTGGGTGAAACAGTCACCTTTTCCTGCAAAAGGCTTAAGAAAACTACAGACCAGAACTCTTTAATAGGACTATGATGAAGAAATCTTCAAATACATCCAGGCTCACTTCACCTGTATCTTTTCAAAATAGGCTCAGTGTTGCTAAAAAATGTATTTTTAAGAAACATCTTTCCAGGAGAGAGTCAAGACTTGGAGATGCATAATAATACCATCTCTATATCTTAAAAAAATGAGGAAATCATTTTCAGCAAGAGAAACTTAGGGATGAGTGCCAACAACATAAATATAAGTTAGTATGCATTAAGAGAAATTAGTACCAAATCTGCATAACTCTGTTGCTAGGGTCTTGGAGAATAGCCACATAGCAGTGTTTGCCTGTTTTCCTATAACACAAAGCAGACCCATAAAAAGCAATTGGTAGTGAAATTTAGAATTGACTGGTATTCTCTTCCTCACTTCTTACAGCTTTTGACATGGTGAGTACCCTGTAATGCCTATTGCTCTTAAGAGAATAGTCATTGTTGGGTACCTTGGAGAAGGTATTACCGAACAGGCTACAATCTTCTTTTAGCTATTATGCCATACCTCAAGTATACAAAGGCTACCAATAAATATTATGGGTGCCTTTAGACTTTACACTGACTTAGAGAGATTTTGATGAGAAAGGTCAACCTTTCTTGTTTCAGGGGCTTTTGGGGACTTTTTTGTTATTCTGAATTGAATTGCCAGTATCTCCTAATCTCTCAACTCTGACTATTGGTAAGAGAAAACAATAGAAGGATTAATGGCTCAGTTGAGAAATGTTTGCTTGCTAGACAATGGGAAGGGGATTGGGTAGGCAAACTTATCCTTCCTGTTTACATTCAGTAATGTAACTAGATATTAAAGAGTCTGTCTAATAAAGATGGTGGGATTTTTCTCCAGTAATTTCTTATTGTGAGAGGCTCATCAAATTAAACAGGAGAAAGAAGAAGAGACAATAATGAAAAGATATTTGAGAAGTCAGTGGTATTGTAATAAAACAGTACTAGCAGTGAGAATGAAAGAAGTGTTGATGGGACATGTTACTGAGAGTGCATGGAAAAGGCATGCATTTATACTCAGATGGAGGAAAAAAGAAGGAAGAAAAAGAGGGAAGGAAGTTAGGAAGGAAGCAAAGAATGGAGGGAGAGAGAGAGGAGAAGGGAGGGAGGAAGGGACAAGAGTGAGACTTTATTTGTTTCTGCATCCCTAGAAAGCCAGCTGCTTCCACACATGTGTGACATCTTACAGCCTAGTAGGTCAGTGGAACCGTTACTATATTTCTATTTCTCATGTGGAGACACAGAATCTTACAGAAGTAGAGAAGATAGCTTTTGATTATAAATAACTAATGTAGTATTTGAATATAGCTTTTTTCTTCCTCATTTCTAAAGTTGATTTACGTTCACAGTTGCTGATTGCTGTGTGAATCTTGTTATCTGTTCTATGGTACCCTGTGAAGTCTATACATCAGAAGTTATACATCTGATTCAATGGATCAAAGGGAGTTTTCCAAAACCTCTTCCTGATGATGTGGCCAAAGGTAAAGCATGTCTGAGAATAAAAGTTAAACTGTTCTTATTCCCTGAAGGCCTACTATGTGTAGGTGCTGAGAAAGCAGAAGGAATCCATCCTGTCCCCAACAGCAGTGTTCTCTGAACTCAATGAAAATACAAAACATGAGGAAGGCAGGAAAAATACCATTCTTTGTTATGTACAGCAAAGCGAGGAAGGTTCGTTGTCAAATCTGTTGGTCTGTATATCCACAGTTTGATGGAGGCATATGGGATACACAGCCTGTCCTCACTGTTGTCAGGAGACTGAGGTGTTTCCCTGTGAGGGGCCTTTTCTCAGGAAAAGCAGAAGCCTTATAATTAGTAATTACATGGAGTGGAGGTCAGAGACAGTACAGGCTTTAAAGTTAAGCAATGGTGTTTAGAGAAAGAAAAACAGACCCTGAAGAAAAGGACAATTGTATGTGTGTGTGTGTGTGTGTGTGTGTGTGTGTGTGTGTGTGTGTGTGTATGTGTGTGTGTGCAAGCTTCTCATAAAGAGTCATATTTTAAGCATCTAAATACCCATGTGCATCATTTTGTAGCTTTGGAGTTAAATTACCCATAAGATACAATTTATAACTAGATTCAAAGACTAAAAATCTTCAAAAATAAAATGTATAAAATAAGGAAGCTGGGCTGGCTACTAAGTCTCAAGAACTTCTTCCCTTTTGTAAATGAAAGTGTAAGGCATGCCTGTGCATTTCTTGTTTGGGCTTAAGGAGGACAGAGGGCTGCTGATGTGACATGGTTAAACTCGAAGATTACAAGTGTAAGCATCACAAGCCGGCATAAGCAGGCAGGTCTTTCGTTTTCTAACACCCCTATTTGAGATGGCTCTTGGAAAGAGAAAATGCTGTCTCTGCAGACAATGCTGATTTTTTTGTTAGTTGTGTTTGGATATCAGGCGGGGGCAAATGCACAACTCATCTTGGGTGGATGATTCAGGTCCCTTCCCACATCCCTTCTATTTTCTCACCCCCTTGATCTTTCTGTTCTGCCTCAGTTTTGCTTTCTGAGATCTTATTTATTCACCACAGTCATTTATTACAGTTCCAAATCTTAACAAGTTAACAGAACTAAACAATAAATGTTAAATAATCAATTCATATTATAGCATATTGTTTAAATTAGTCTGCTTTTTTGTTAGCTGCCATTAATTTCATAAAATTTAAATTAAACTTTTTCGTATTTATAGGGAAAAACATGTAGAAATTGTACTATTATTTATAGTTTGAGGTATGAACCTTTAATTTTGGCATATATTCTTTATGGACCAGGAAGGATGACTGTAACACAAATTTGTATGTACTGAGTTGTGACTTCTGTAACAGCCTTCAACATTCTGGGAATTCTTAATAGACGGCAAAGAAGGAATCTCAGGAAGATGGCAAGGATGGCAACAATAGTATCTCGAACAGTTGTCAGCCAATTAATCAGTACAGTGAGGTAAGAAGGCTGCTTTGGAAAGAGTAGGCCTTGGCACAGGTTGCAATCACAGAGGTGGTCTGCAGTCACTTGGCCTCAGACTGCTGGGCTCTGAGGATAGACAGCAACAGGAAATGGCAGGGTTTGTTTTTGGTTTTGGTTTTGTTTTTAAATGTCATCCAGACAGGACAGACAGTGAGTGGGAATGCTCGGGTGTGCTGGAAGTAAAGATGGTCTTACTACAAGCTGATGCCCTGCTCCACAACAGGGTACCTGAACCCATCTACCCACACATCCACCTTGACTCCATCTACCCAATTATCCACTGAATCTGTTACCTCTACAGATTCTCAACATGTTCCATTAAGATATTCCTATGATTGTCGCGCCCCCCACCCTATCTCCCGCTGTCTGCTTGCTGTGCTCTTTAAGACCCAGGTCCACTATTCTTTTTGAACTCATCTCCCACCTGTGGATGTGTCTTCTCTAACCATGGTGGCTCTTTAAAACCATCAGACCCCTCCTTTCTGACTCACCAAACTCCCTACTTTTATGATCCTTTGCCTATCCTTTGCACATGATGTGCCTTCTTTCTGGAATGTTCTCCCTCACACTCGTGGTCTTGTGTACTCTTACATAGCCTTTGGCTCATCGCACTCCCATTGCTAGGCCTTTTTGACATAGGAATGTCTAATGCTGTCTATGGCTCCTCCTTTTTCAGGTTTCTTTTTCTGACACTTCCTATGCTTATTTGGCTGCTGAACATTATTCTTCCCCTAATGATCCTAAGTTGTTTTAGTCTTAGTTCCAAAATGGCGTATACCCAACCTCTAGTAGATAGCCCAACATATGATATGATGAAGGCAAAGCATTTTCTAAAGGAAACAAAAATCTCTATGCCTAAAGGTCTTAGCTATTAGAAAGCTATTTCTCTTTAAATATAATTATCACCAATTTAAAAAAAAAATCAATGACTGAAATTTATACGCAAAAGAATTGTAGGAAAAGAAAGAGAGAGAGAGAGAGAGAGAGAGAGAGAGAGAGAGAGAGAGAGAGAGAAAGCATTATTTAAAAAAAGTTCTAAATATGCCATTGAGTTCATTTTGTATTTGCCATCTAAAGCTGGGCACTGGACTTGCCATTAGTGGTTTGTATACCCAGTGAGACACTGTTGGGAGACATTATCTGTTGGAAAGAACTATGTGTTTCTTGTGTGTTTCCTTAAGTGTTTTTGTTTTTTTTCTTTTTGTTTGTTTGGGTTATATTATTTTGATTTGTTTCTATTTTCTTCATTTCATTATTATTTTCTTTTCCTTTATAGATGCATTTTTTTGTTTATTTGTTTGTTCCCTGATGAAAGAGAGCAAAAAATGGTATAGATTTGGGTGGGTGGGGAGATGGAGAAGGTTTGCAAGTCCTCAGTGGAGGGGGTTAGGAGCAAAGAAGCCATAATGAGAATGTCTTGAAAACAACAAAACAAATAAAAACTATTTAAATTAAAAGGAAAAAAGGAAAAAGAAAAAAATGAAATGTGCCACTGCCAGTGACTATATGCCCAAGTCATAGACAAATCATATTGGTGTTCAGGCTGAAATGTCTCTTTATCTTTAACGAGCGACTCATGTCCTTTCAGTTGGCATGAGGAAGATATTCTGTTATGTAGTGCTATAACTCAACTGCACAGGACTGCTAGCCTCCATATTGCTGTCTCTCAAACTGGGATCTGTCATGTTTGCTGAAACATAAGAGAACTAAAACTGGCCATTACAATCAGTTTTCTATTGGGCAGAGAGAGAGAGAGAGAGAGAGAGAGAGAGAGAGAGAGAGAGAGAGA
>JADRCD010182383.1:2170-12787 GCA_019843815.1 Montemys delectorum
CTCACACACATACACACACACACTCACACACAAATACATACTCTCTCACACACATTCTCTCACACACACATTCTGTCTGTCTCACACAAACACACACACAAATTCTCTCAGTCTCTCTGTCTCTGCCTCTCTCTCTCACACACACACACACAAACATACACACACACTCACACATAAAGACATACTCTCTCACACACACACACATACAAACTCTCTCAAGTCTCTCTCTCTCACACACACACACACACACACTCTCACACACACACATACAAACTCTCTCAAGTCCCTCACACACACACACACACACACACACACACACACGAGACTATACTCCACACAATCACTTCTATATACAATAATTTTTTTAATTATAAAAATTTTTTTAGAAGAAATTTGTGATTAATTCTAGCTTCAGGTGAAACTTACAAATTTAATCTTTCTAAGGCTATGCGACTATATCTAATTTTTAGGCAAGTTAAACAGTTCAGAGTGGCTCTACCCATGATGGAGCTCAGCTCATACCTCTAGAGCATAGAAGAAGCCAGTGAATGGACTGGAGCCCACAGTGATATACTGAGACATGGCAGGTGGGCTGCTTTTAATGGCTGCATTAAATCCACCTATATTGGAAGCAGTCTTCATTTGATCAAACGGTGACAGAGTCATAATACCTTATAAAAAAAGAAATAGAAATAAAAAAGAATATAAAAACCAGTTTGAATACATTAAGATGACTACATTTAAACTATTACTTTACTTGTGTTTTCAGATGCTACTTAGTTTTAAGTCAAAAGTAATTTGCAAAACTACAAATATACACATTAGAAAGTGCTGACGAACATCCAAGCACCAGCCCGACCGCCCGTAGCCCGTTCCACCTCTATTACTTTCATGACTCCCTGCAGCCACGTTGCTTTTTTACTAACTGCTTCAACTCGACACCCCTGCTATCCCTCCTCTACTTATCAGGTACCACTTGGGTTTCCTCTCCCTCTCCTCCAGCTCAGATCCACGTACCATTGCAGCCCCTCCCGAAGGACTTGCACCAATCTTACTCCACATGCTCCCCAGAGGAAACTTTAACCTCGGAGTACCTGATGTTTCTGCTTTAGAAGAAAATAGCTGTTCACACAAGGCCCATGCCACAGTCTGAGTGCCTCCCCCGACTCCCGGGCCTTTGCACTCCCTATGCTAAACAAACTAGACTGTTTGATATGGGTGTCCCGGTCAGATGTGGCTAGCCTGGTCTCTACGGCAGTACTCACTTCCTCAGACCTACACAGTGCTCTATGCTGTTGGCTGCTGAATCTAGAAGAGCACTGTCTTTTGTAGCAAGCTGTAGAGTTGTGCTTCAGGCATGTAAGGTAAGACAGCTTATTGGGGGCCCTTCTCCTCTTTCATGCCGCCAAGAGCCACTTCATAGTCACTCTTCTCATTAAGAATGACATAAATCTTACTCGTGGCTGAGAAAATGTTCACCCATAATTGTATTTCCTTAGCTGAGATTTTCCCGTTGGGGTTATGATCTTGTTGAAAGTTTTCCCTGAACACAAGTCCTTTCCATACTGTGAAACACACCAGACTCCCTCTGCACATAAATCTCCATTAAGTCAAGCTCACCGGACAACTTCCACATCTCCCTCAGTATCTATGAGGACGTCCTTGCCAGTGTGACAAGTGAACAGTGCCTGCACTGAGGGAAAACTGAGTGGCTAGGGGGCAGTGTTCCGGGCAGGGGAGCAGCACCCCAGTGTTTGCAGAAGGCTTCAGATGCTCTGAGGAGCCAGATAAGCACAATGGGAAGCAGTGCGAAGGGCTAGGGGGAAAGGCCCACAAGCAGCAGAGCAGGCAAAGGCCCAGAGTGCAACTGGGAGGAGGGGGAGCAGGTGCAGAGCGAGAAAAGAGCGGCATGTGTCAGGAGAGGAAATCTACAATTGAATAGGGAAGGTCAAGTTTGTTCAACCAGCAAAAATGTTCAGACTTGGAGCATAAAGAATAAAAGAGTGTGCAGCTCCCAGAATGGACCAGGACTGGCTGGGATGAACAGTAGACATGCTGTGATTTTTATTTCTTGTTAGTTGTTACTTTTGAAAATAGGACATGGAAACATTTACTGTGAGACAAACCTACCCCAGCCTGGCTCCTGTGCTCACCTGTCTCCCCCAACTGCTCAGAATAAGGTAATAAGGAGCTCCAGGCTGCCAGGTCCAGAGCACCAGCCTCTCTTGAGTGCTGCTGTTTCACAGTACCCACCCAAGACATCTGTATGTGCAGTTGTCCCACTGCCCCGAGCCTCAGAGCACCTCCATGTGCCGGAAGTCAATATCCAAGACCTAACTTGGGATCTGCGTGATCCGCCCCTAAGGATCCTCCTTATTCTCCTTTCAGTGAACGATCTGCTCATCCACACGGCTGGGCGCCACCTTCACTCAAGGTAAAGGTGGCGCCCAGGGTTGCATCACTCGGGAGGAGAGGGGCGAGTCCTTGAATCCCTTTTCTCATTTCTTAAATGCAGACCTGAGCGACTGCATGACAAACGTCAGAGCACTGCATCTGCTCTAAGTCCCTACTCTCCCGTGCTGAACTATGCAGCTTCGCTTCCTTTCCCACACCTCTTTCTAAACAGCGCCCAAGGGGTGGTTTTGGTCTTGTTTATTTGTTTGAGACAGGGCCTCTCTACATAGGACTGGCTGCCGTAGAAACCACAAATTCAGAGTAAGTCACCTTCCGTATGTTCAGGTCTGACCCTTCTGTGCATGTCCAACCTGCCGTCCTTCCTCACTCCACTGTCAGCCACACTGGCCTCCCTTGTTTCCAAGCCCTCTGAGGTCTTCAGGGTCCCCAGGCTGACGGTGTGGCCTCTGCTGAGGATGCTCAGACTACAAAGCTTCCCAGGCTGGCTGGCCCCTCCTCACCCTTCCTGTCAGTCCAGCTGTGTTCTCTGGAGAGGCCTGTCCTTAGCACCTGTGTGCGCACTTCCTTTACTCCAGTTCTCCACAACTGTAAAATTATTTTTATTGCTACTTCATAACTGTCATTTTGCTACTGTTATGAATTGCAATGTAAATATCTGATGTGTAAGATATCTGCTATGTGACCTCTGTGAAAGGGTTGCTCGCCCCTATGTTAGAATTGATGCTCTGGACCAGCTCTCTGCTGACTTCCTCCACGATGCCGACTTGTGTTTTGGCAGCACCACACATGCTCATTTGGTTCCTGTTTATCTCTATCAGCAGAAAACAAGCTTTCTCAGGGTGGCGTCTGGACTGCCGTGTTTCCAGCACCAGCATCAGTCCCTAAATAATAGTTGTTTATTTACTTACTGAATGAGTTAATTAAGACCTTTATGTAAAGATGTAGATAAAATAGTTAATTGTACCGTTACTGTTTTCATGTGTAGGCTGGGGAGTAAATGAATAGAATAATGTTTTCTATCCGATCATTTTCCCCAGCCAGCTTCAATGTTCCAAAGTCTAATTAGCAGAGCAGGGAGGGAGACCCTGGGCTGAACTCAACACTTTGGAAATTGTATGTTAACATTCCTCTTAGCAGAAAGCTGAAGACACACTGAAGTATTTACCGACAGAGTGTCCCACACAAGAATAGAATCCAGACTATGCAGACAAAATCAGCAGGCCTGTGTGCCAGACACCTGCCAGCCCTCCACAGAACTCTTGCCTTCCCTAGAGAAGGCTTTCGACAGTTCCTGCTGACTTCTGCCTGAATTCAGACAATAGGAGCTCTATAGGAGACCAAAGAGGGAAAGGGCTCCTTCCCTGAAAGCTGGCCCTACCAAGGAAGAGTCATCTTGCTCCTAGGCATCTGCTCCATCACCATCTGTGAGTGTGAAGATGGCTCCCTGCCTGTAGCTCTTCAGGCTTAGCTGTGGTTAACAGCTTGGCTCTTAAGAAGTCCCCGTGTATGGATATCACTGGTGCTTACACAATAGCAAGTCCATACAGCATCTTTGTAAACAAACCTTTCAAGCGTCAAGTCTGTCTGTTGTCCTCCCTTAGGACAGAGGCTGACAATGTCCCCTTAGTAAACCTGATGTGAAAGGTGTTGGTATTACAGTACTATTTATAAGAACATGCCTTCCCACATGACAATATGCATATAACTTATGTACTTACACACAGGCAGGGAGCTAAACACCAATGATGAGAACCTCTGGATAGGAGGAAAGTTTTTTTTTTTTTTTTTTGTTTTTCGAGACAGGATTTCTCTGTGTAGTCCTGGCTGTCCTGGGACTCACTCTGTAGATCAGGCTGGCCTCGAACTCAGAAATCTGCCTGCCTCTGCCTCCCAAGTACTGGGATTAAAGGTGTGTGCCACCATCGCCCGGCTAGAAGGAAAGTTTTGTTGTTCTTCTTTTCTATGTATTTATACACTGTTCTAATTGTTTTGTTTTGTTTTTCAAGACAGGGTTTCTCTGTGTAGCCTTGGCTGCCCTGGAACTCACTCTGTAGACCAGGCCGGCTTCCAACTTATAGAGATCCACCTGCCTCGGCCTCTGTCTCTGCCTCATAAGTGCTGGGATAATGGGCATGCATGTACCACTAGTGCCCAGTTATTGTTCAAATTTTTAACACATATTCAACAATGGAAAGTATCTTAAGATAGTATTTCTCTTTCTATTTTCACTTTTACCACCTTAATTCAGGAGCGCATTACTTCTCACTAAGATTATTAGAACAGTCTTCTTATTAGTGTTTTCTTTGTTTGTTTGTTTAAAATTTAAGACAGAGTATGGCCACATTGCCTGTGCTGGCCTTACATTTGCTATATCCCTAGAAGAGCTAGAACTCTAAGCATGTACAAACATATCCAACTTCTCCTGACAGTGACCATTAGACTAAGAGAGACTATTCCCAGTCTCTAAACTGTCTCCAGAGTGTTTTTTCTAACAGGCAATGTGAGGGCACTACCCTGAGAACTCAGTGGTTCTTGACACGGCTGAGATGGCCCATTCCTCTGTGTAAGTGCTCGAGGCCTTCAAGGCTAGGTCCCTGTCTGTGTCCCTGGCCTCAGTCTCCTCAGCTCCCCTGGCACCCACCCAAGGCCAGTGTGTGTGTTGGCTAGAGAGCTTGTTCTTTTCTGGTCAGATGCAGTCAGGTCACTCAGCGCTGGCCTGTGTCTTCCTCCTTGGGGCCCACTACACTTGCCAGTCAGGTTGCTCAGTGCTGGGCCTGTGTCTTCCTCCTTGGGGCCCACTACACTTGCCAGTCAGGTTGCTCAGTGCTGGGCCTGTGTCTTCCTCCAGGGGCCTACTACAGTTGTCAGTCAGGTCGCTCAGTGCTGGCCTGTGTCTTCCTCCTTGGACCTACTACAACTGCTCTACTCTTCCATGAATCTTCAACTAGCCTCACACTTCTGGACAAGCCAGGACTTTTCTTTTTTTTTCTTTTTTTTTTTTTTTAATTTTTTTTTTTAAACATTTAAGATTTATTTATTTATTTAATGTAAGTACACTGTAGCTATCTTCAGATACACCAGAAGAGGGCATCAGATCTCATTACGGATGGTTGTGAGCCACCATGTGGTTGCTGGGATTTGAACTCAGGACCTTCGGTAGAGCAGTCAGTGCTCTTAACCTCTGAGCCATCTCTCCAGCCCCAAGCCAGGACTTTTCATCCCTGTGTTTCTGCCTTAGTCTTTTTCTTTTCTTTCTTTCCTTTATATAATATTTATAATTATATATAATATTAGAGAGATAGACAGTCAGTCAGTCAGTTATAATGAGTCTTGTTCTATAATGCAGTCTGGCTTCAAACTCCCAATCCTTCTTCTGCCTGGTCTCCCGGGTCCTGAGAAGACAGGTGTGTATCACCAGGCCCAGGCTTGATATCTATATTCTTGAACTAACACAATAATCCCTCAAATACTCTCATGGGAAGAAACCTGCTTTATTTACTTTCTGTTGGTCCACAAGGTACATTTTACAAGACTGATCTGTAAGGTCATTACAAGAATCAGAATGTCATAGACAAATGGCATCAAAACTGCTACTCTATCTTAAAGACAAGCTTCGCTGAGAATAACTGGAACTGACTTTCTGGTGTCTCACTAAACGCAGTGGATTTCTTTTTCACTTAAGAATTAATTTCTAATAAATTAGATGCTTCAATAAAAAAGTATAAGAATAAAAATAAAGATAGAACTAGCAATGCTTACCAATACTAGCATGATCGATAATGGTGTCAATATCTTGAAGACCCCATTTCTTATAAGCTAACGGTGGTGGCTGTATGTTCTCATTGCCTGATGCTGCAGCTGTCAAAAAGATCAGACAGTCCAAACAATTACAATGGATAGAATGACGTTTTATCAAAAAGACATCTAATTTATAATTTACTGTCCTAAAACATCAACTAACAACGAAGCACAGTAATAAAAAAAAGGCGTAAGATGAGATTTCCTCACGCCATGGCAATGTACACAAAACACAACTGTCAATAGACTCTTGTAGCTGGGCGGTGGTGGTGCATGCGTTTAAGCCCAGCACTTGGAAGGCAGGGGCAGGCAGATTTCTGAGTTCAAGGCCAGCCTGGTCTACAGAGTGAGTTCCAGGACAGCCAGGGCTACACAGAGAAACCCTGTCTCAAAAACAAAACAAAACAAAAAAAGAGCCTTGTAGCTGGTCCTACATGGGCAGCAGGCTTCGCCTGTAGCAGACAAATCTGCACAAGCCTGTAAGCCTTCAGCTGTCCAACCAAAGACAGAGCTCAATACCATGAAAGAAGCAACTTCTCCCAAGGGCCAGCTTCAACGCTGCCTGAGAGCACTGGGCTCCAGCGGGTTTTGTAAAGCAGTGAGTTTAGAGAGGTCTGGGATACCCACTGATCCACCCGACCTATAGGACGTGGCACATAGGCCAGATTTTGTTAGACTCTTATACACTTAAGAATGCACATTTTACTCTTATACAAATAAATGGGGACTGTGGTTTAAAAAAAGGCCAACAATACCATTGACAGAATTGTCTCAATTACTTCTTCCTAGTTTATTATTAGAAATCTTATCGACAAAACATGGTCATTCTCTTTTGGTAAATATTAAGTGATTATGTATTTGGAATAGCACAGGGTCACATACCAGTGTTCCTTGGCCCCCCAAAGTGGTGATTATCTCACCAATCTGAAAATAATGAAGCCATAGTGGGCTCAATGTAAACAACTTCAAAGACAATGGAAATAGGTATAAAGAGTCAAAGTATGTTGCTGTGAGGGAAAGCATGGACTACTGAAAAGAGCCATAAAACGAGGACTCGGGAATTCCCCATCACACTGCTACGAGCCAGCCTGTCCACTGAGGAAATACTACATCCATGTGAAGGCCTACTTCCCCTGCAGAAGGAACTGCTTGGTTTGCACCTTACGGAAATGGAGATTTAGAATTTGTCCTTATTGTTGCTAAGCAGCAAACATATCCTATGAAAGCTGTTCTCAGGGGGCTGGCAAGATGGCTCCATCAGTATCCCACATATCACAAGGACCTGGGTCCAGAACTCCGGCAGCAGCCACGTAAAAACCACAATGTGGTACCTACAATGAGCCCGACAACCCTGCTGGTGGGGGATGAAGACGGGCAGATCCCTGAGCTCACTGGCTAGTTAATCTTGCTGAACCAGTGAGCTCCAGGCTCAGTGATGGACCTGTCCTGCAAGAATGAAGGAAGGAGGGAAGGAAGGAAGGAAGGAAGGAAGGAAGGAAGGAAGGAAGGAAGGAAAGAAGGAAGTTGGAAGAGTGCTCAGGGAACACCCTTGCTGCTGACCTCTGCACGCATGCACCCCACCATCACCACAGTGAGGCTTCTTGATTATGATTATCCGCGCAGTTTTCCCCTCGAATAATAAAGTCCTCACACATGCAGCTTGAACTTCCAGCATCTCTTCATCGACAAGTGTTTGCAGTAAAGAGGCCAAGCTGAGCTGCCGGGCCGACCCTCTCTCTCCCGAGATCTCGAGAAGGTGAGAGCACACACTGGCGCCTAGTCTCTCAGTGAGTAGGAGGTGATGGAGCCAGAGGACCCTACTGCACGGATTCCATGCCTTCTCTCCTAGGGAGAGGTTTGCTGGCTGCATCAGAGGCTTCTGCTCTTGGGCTGCCACACCCACTTACAATACCTCAACAGCAGAGGCTCCAGCCCCTGCTTATGAACAGTCCAGCCTGCAGGAGACACCTCGCTTGTGTGAGGAGGAGGAGGCCACACTGAATAAAACTATCCTCACCAGAACTTGCACACTTCTTGCCAAAAAATTACCTTTTGCTACCTGGTTTCGACAAGCTCGGAGAGACTGGAAGAGACTAAATCCATCAATGGTCACAATGGCGGCTGGATATAAGATGCTCAGTTCTTCATTCTGGGGGAATAAGAGAAAAATCTCTTCTTAAACAGATACAACAGACACCCCCCTTTTTAAAAACGTCGAGAATCATATTTAGTTAAAGGCTATGACTAAACAGTAAACTCTGAAACAGAAATCTGGAAAGAATCAGCAAGACGAAGTAGGAGCTAACTTCAGAACACTTTCCGGTCGAAGACTCGACTTCCTCTCAAATATAACTTTTAAACATCCTAGGAAATGGTTTCAGGAACTAAGATTCTGTTTTAGTTCCTAAGAAACACCCATTATAAAGATTTAAGTCAAGGGTTAAAAACAGGAGCTGATCGGATATGGTGGCACATGCCCATGATCCCAGCACTCAGGAGACAGAGACAGGCAAATCTCTGTGAGTTCAAGACCAGCCTGGTTTTAGGACAGCCAGGACCACATAAGAGACTGAGTGTCAAACAAACAACAACAAAAACCAAACAAATAAAACACCTCAACACCTCACAGACACTCACTTGAAATCAACCAGAGGCCTGTCTCAATACTCATTCTCAAATAAATTCATATACATTTGCATAAGTCTATCACACATGGTATTTTATATATATATATATATATATATATGTATATATATACACACATATATACATATATATGATGTCTCTAGTAATTAGTGCCACAGCCATATTTCATCCATCTATCTATCTATCTATCTATCTATCTATCTATCTATCTATCTATAAATCTATCTATCTATCTATCTATCTATAAATGTCCACATCTTTGGCCTATATCACAGTATTGAGTGTAATGCCCGTAATCAATGCTAATACATTAATTAATTAGCTAACTGATACTGTTACATTCCTGAGGATTTAACTCAAGTCTTATACACTAGGCAGGCATTTTGTCAATTAAGCTTCATCTCAATCCTATTTTTTCCATTTTAGTAAGCACAGAGATAAGATTTAATTTTGTTTTTTGTCACAATCTCCTGCCTCAGTAATTTTTAAAAATCCAACTTCAAGCAAGGCAAGATGAGATACACCTATAATCACAAACTAGAGAGAGGACCGTAGATTTCAAAGAAACACCGAACCCCCAAACAACAAACAGATCTCACAGCTACCCTCCCTGAACCCAGTCCTTCCAAGCTCTGGCCTGTGGCTGCACCACATGGGATTTCCTCCTTTTCAGCAGAGTCATAGCTCCCCTTTCTCTAAGAGGGTGACTTATTTTGACTGCATGATTGATTAGTTATGTTACTTTTTAAAAATTTATTTATTATATGTAAGTACACTGTAGCTGTCTTCAGACACACCAGAAGAGGGCACCCAATCTCATTACAGGTGGTTGTGAGCCACCATGTGGTTGCTGGGAATTGAACTCAGGGCCTCCAGAAGAGCAGTCAGTGCTCTTAACCACTGAGTCATCTCTACAACCCTAGTTATGTTATTGATTAATTCATTCTTAGATGTGTGACAGACAAAAATCTAGTTTCATATACTACACTGCTTCTTCTATAACTTCTGTAATCTATTATGGAATATACATCTATGTATTCATACGGTATATATCTGTATATACCTATAACCTCTTTAGATTCATAGATCTGAATGCTTGGTCACCAGGGAGTGGCACTACTAGGTGACTTGGAGTGGGTGTGGCCTTGTTGGAGAAACTGTGTCACTTGGGGTGTGGGTGTTGTTGTTTCAAATGCTCAAGCCAGGCCCAGTGTCTCTCCATCTTCCTGCTGATTTGGATGTAGAATACTTAGCTCCCTCTCCAACACCGCGTCTCCCTGCACGCCACCACGCTTCCCACTGTGGCAATAATGGACTCAACCTCTGAAACTGTAAGGTAAATATTTTCCTTTATAAGAGTTGCCATGGCTGGGCAGTGGTGGCGCACGCCTTTAATCCCAGCACTTGGGAGGCAGAGAAAGGCGGATTTCTGAGTTCGAGGCCAGCCTGGTCTACAGAGTGAGTTCCAGGACAGCAGGGCTACACAGAGAAACCCTGTCTCAAAAAAAAAAAAAGAAAAAAAAAAAAAAGAATTGCCATGGTGTTAGTGTCTCGACACAGCAGTAGAACACCAACTAAGACGATCACCTTAATACAATTGGCACTTATAAATCTCGAAGACTGGTATTGAATTTAGCTACCAATTATCTCTTGAGAAGATGCCAGCTTAGCAAACTGTGCCATGAGACAGATCTCTTAATTTTCCAACAAAAGAGCAAAGGAAATTCCTTCAAAACAATGACATTGCTACTTTCTTCC
>JADRCD010182384.1:0-39386 GCA_019843815.1 Montemys delectorum
AAAAAAAAAAAAAAAAAAAAAAACAAAAAAAAAAAACCAAAATCTAAAACATATGTCGCTTATGGTACAAAGTATAGGGAGAGGAGAAAAAGAAGTGTGTGTATACAGGTCTTTACAGAACATGCATTTCATTTCATGCTTGTCAATTTTACAATGGAATGTGACAGTAATCTGTGCAGTGAATATAAACATCAAAAGCCCTGCAGTAACTACTACAAACTGTAAGTCAATAGTAGAAATAAAATAAAATAAAAAAATTTAAAAATTGCTCAGTTAATTAAATGGAATCTGGAGTCAAAGTAAAGATGAAACAGAGAACAGATGGGACAAATAGAAAACAAGATTACAAATTTAAACCCAGCCTTATTGATAGTGACATTAATTATCTATGATCTAAACACTTGAGTTAAAAGCAGAGATTATCCTATTGCATAAAAATGAATAATCCTAGCATAAGCTGTGTTCAGCTAAAATATAAAGATTCAAATGGGCCAAGAGTAAAAGGATAGAAAACAAAAATTTTTTCAAAGGTCAAATAGACCTCAGGATAAAAAGTATTGGCAGAGATAATGATGTTTTATAAGCTAAGACGGTCAATCCATCTAACAGATGATCTTCCTGAGTACAGAACCACCTAAGTAATAAAACATCAAATGATGATCTTTTAAAACTACAAGGAGAAATAGACAGAGAATTGCACCAGAAAGGTAACATTCTTCTCTTGATAATTCATGAAATAATGAAAATATGTGAACAGGTTAGAAATGTGTGTATATGTTTACAAGAGAAGCAACATCAAGAAAACTTCCAGACACAACACGGCAGAGATGCCTATAAGGAAAGGAAGAGACGAGACCCCACCCTCAAGTCCTGCTCAAACTCCACCATGACAAAATCCCAGTACAGAACAAGAAAAGTAGACATGAAATCCTACCAAAGGCTGAAGAACTGCTGTGAGAGGGAGTGATGGTTTTCCTTATTGATGGGACCCTTAGTAATGGCCACACCCAGGGCACTCACCACTCGAAAGACTAGCTGAGCTACTAACTCAACTCATGGGAAAGAGAGAAAAAAATAAAGAGGAAGATATCTCAAAGTTGGGAAGAAGAGGTAGAAAAGGGGATCGGGAGAAATTCAAGGAGGAGGAGGAGTATGTTCAAAATACAGTGTTTGAAATTTTCAAACATCTAATATAATATCATTAAAAAGAAAGGTGAGCAGCATTCACAATCAACTCAGCCTATACAACCTCCAAACAGTCTATCCCAACAGCCAAGCATACAATTTTTTCAGGTACACTTAAAACATTTGTCAAGATGTACCATAAGCCAAAATGCAAGTCAATATATTAAAGGGAATCTAAAACATATAGAATGTGTTCTTGAATCATTCTGGAGTTAACCCGAAAGTTAATGATGTACACAAAATCTCCCATAATAATTATAAATGGTTATATTAGGAATTAACAAATTAGCTTTTGCTCACAGAGGACGCTAGAATAAACTCCAGATGAAAAACATAAATGCGTTTAAAACTTTCATGACATGTAAGGCTACTTACAGAACAAATCTACACTTTTAAGTGTTTTTGTTTCTTTAAATCAGAGAAGTTATTGATGTTTTAAGTGTCCATCTTAAAACACTAAATAAGATCAGGACTGGTGGTGATATTCTAAGTGGACAAAGCCTGCAGACCCAGGTTTGATCCCTAGGACCCACATGATAGAAGGAAACCAGATCTGCAAATGTTGTTCTCTGACCTCCACAGCCATGCTGTGGTGCAGGCTCATCAACACACTTGCATACACAAAATAAAAAAATAAATGCAAGAAAAAAATAAATAAATAAATAATGAACAAATTAAATTAAAAAATGGTTGTAAGTAAATAATCAAAATGAGAGTGCATATCAATGATTATAAAAATAAAGGGAGACAATTAGTAAAAATCAAATGTTCTTTTTAACCTCAAAGACGTGAATACATGCATATGTATGCATTTAACATTCAAAGAAAATCTGTGAAATGCAAAGATGTCTGCTTTCATTTTCCCTTTCAAAGGGCTTTCTGTGGTGATAACCAATGCAGCTCTAATAATAAACACTGCACAGCCCCTGCCATGAGGGCTTTCCCCAGCTGTGTGCATATACTGCTGCCTTCTACCTGTGCTGAGTGGCATCTACTTTCCATTTATGGTGATGGCCTCAAAGAAGCACAGTTAGATTGTGTTAAAAGAAAACCTGACCTAAGGAAAACTTACAACTGTGATGCAGATGGTACGTAGGCGTGTGAGGTAAAATCGGGAGAAGACTGGGCTTGTTTCCAACGTGACAACCGGACAATTGACTTCGATAAGGGCCTTGTCCTCTGGTGCCCTTGTGGGAGCTCAGGCGTCAGAATGGAGGCTGCCAGATGACACACTTCTGCGTCGTACATTTGTACATTATTCACCAGTAAATAAGGAAAGCGATAAGATAAGCTTCCCCCAGAAGCAAATAAAAACTAGCCTTCTGGCTAATCACAAGTGGTTCTGAATTTCCTTTCTATGGCACAGATGTGAGGTTTGCTGTAAATGGAGCATGAAATTGAGATAAAACAAAATGTGTTGACGGGCTCATCTGTTAACCTGGACAGTCTGTATCAGTCACTAGGGCTCAGCTCCCTTACCAAGAAATACCCTTGTGTGAATTTTTCTGTAGTATAAGGTCCTAAGTTAAGAAGGAATTGGGTCCCAATTTGCTTTTGAAATGGTGAACAAATGGGGCCAGAGCCTTCTTCGTTATTACCATGTTTATTTTATGGGTATTTTTTTTAATTAAACACCATCTCCCTTAACCACACGCATCTTCTCTTCTATAGTATGGAAATCTCAATACTGTAGGAAGAAAGTACAGTCTTATTAAGTGGGAGAGAACACTGTGAGCAACCACATTGTTGTCTGAGGGCATGTGGTACCTGGCCTGGCAACCTGAGTTTCCATCACTCAATCACTACAGGTGGAAGGCTAGATCCAACTCTCTCAAGTTTCCCTCTGAAAGTTTCTTCACATGAGTCCCATAGCATATGCACACTAGCCCTCACCTCTCCATCTCCCCCCCACACACACACAAATAAATAAATATGATGAATACCATTGTATCCCAGTTCTGCTTTTCAACATACTCTAAAAATAAACACAGAAAATACTAAGTGGGAGACACAGGAAAAGAGGTGGAGTTTAGTAATGAGAAGAAGAAAATGCTACCTGGCTTCAAAGGGAACAGCCACCTACAGAAAGACTCCATCTGTGACCAACATCTTGCCTGGTGTGTGGAGAACACAGGTTCCTGGGTACCCAAGGTAGAACTCTGGAAACAGCTCCATATTGTTCCTTCTCTCTTGGTAATAATGTCTTGATGTCTACAGTGACAGCCTTGAAACTAGAGAGGAACTAGAAGTGGAGGTCTTAAAAGAAGACATACCCCCAGATGAGTCCCGGAACCCTTCTAGCAGCAGCGAGGAGAGTACAGGCAGCTGGTGCCAGCTGGCTAATGAGGAGGACAACCCAGATGACACAAGTAGCTTTCTGCAGCTCAGCGAGCGTTCCATGAGGTATGTACTTCCTCTTCACTTGGCATCCTACGGAAGGCTGCCTCAATAAGGATTCCAAAAATGCATGTTATAGTTCACTGCCAGGTGCCCTTAACAGAACAGGGAGAAGAAAAAGAACCCACAAACAAAAACAAGGGGGTAAGCTCCCAGTTGACCATGATCCCTGCATATCATAATTGGAACAAAGACTATCTTAATATCTAAGTAGGACTTGAATTACCTTGGCCATATTAATAGTAAGCTGTGCACCCTTCCCTAAAAGTCACACCAGATACACTCAGTGCTAAGAATGGTTTATTTTAATGAAAACTGATAATACACTTGATGAGTTTGAACTTTCTGTCTGGTCCATGTATATTTCAGATGCAAACCAGGCTGGGTATACATGAAGCAAGTATTTCCACACTGCATTTTACTGCTTGCCCTGATTTTTCCCTTCCTTTTATCTCCTGTGCCCTCTGTATTGTTTCTAGAAAAGCCAGAGAGGGGCATCCAGCTGTAACCATTAAAGTGATATTTTCTATCCAGAATCTTTTTGACCCTAGGCCATTAAGACTACAGACTGTCCAGGGAGGGTGGCTGGAATGTTACAGCAAATCACCCAGGTGTAGATAAAAGATCTTTGAAAGTCCAATGACTTTCAGTACAATCTAAGACATAGGATCATTTTACATTAAATAAGTGGTCTCAAATTTCAAATATTCCCACTAAATGTTATAAAATAGAGACAGAGAAACAAAGATAACTTTCCTCTTTGGACTCTGAGTGTCAGGTTTCAGGCTGTTGCATTTTCCAGTGCCTTGCCTAAAACTCCAGACAAGAACTTGAAGGTTCAAGAGTCTTCTTGGTGACTCACACAAACTTGAGGGAATAAAGCCCCATTATAAAGTATACAAGCAGTTACCACTGTGAGAGCCTGCTTGGGAAAGAGATTGTTGGAAAGTGAAGAATGTGTGAGGAGACTCGGTGAGTTTGTTAAGAATCAGGTTCCATTTCACAAGTACAGAGTCTAAAAAATGCCATAGGAGGACTATGTTTCAGAGAGCATGCTCATTAGGAGACCGTATGTTGATTATACAACTTGCAATAATTATATTATACAATATTCTTTCTCTATGGACACATGGTACCACATGTTGCTCCTTCTCTGAGGTAGAAAGAACCAAACCTTACCCATCTTTGTATTTGTAAACTCTATAGTCCTCAAGGAAAACAAGAAGTTAATGTATATTCTTATAGAATATGTTATATTCTATAAACTTATAGAATATTCCTAAGAAAAATTCTCCATATAACAAAGGGAGACCATGGGTTACTTCTAGATATAAGAAGATAGAAGCTTACTTCTAGATATAAGAAGCAGGCACATAATTTGGCCAACATTTTCAGAAGTGTATTCAACTCTGTAAGTATATCAAATGACAAGGAGTCTTCATGATAAATACCCTCTCTCTAGCCATTATAAAGAAGTAAAGAGAAACGTTGGTTATTGTCAATTATGTATGATCCTCTGGGTGTGGTACCACTTCAGACATCATAAATCAGCATCTGTGATAAGCATAGCTGGCTTCTACCTTGTATCTTCTTTTAATTTGATCAAATAGCAATGTCAATTCAGAAGGTCAGGCACAGACCAATCGTGTCCTGGGGAGCAACAAAGGTGCTCTCCCCACAATGGAACATGAGAGTCAGCAGTGTGGCCAAGCATGGAGACAGGCATTATTAATATGTAAACTTTTGCTTTGTCAGCAATGGCAACAGTAGTGGCACTAGCAGTCTTGGCATTATGGACCTGGACATTTATCAGGAAAGCATACCGTCTTCTCCCATGATTAAGTAAGTAGCCATGTGACTCAGTGACTGACAGCACTGCTCCAATT
This sequence comes from Montemys delectorum, assembly GCA_019843815.1. NCBI lineage: Eukaryota > Metazoa > Chordata > Mammalia > Rodentia > Muridae > Montemys > Montemys delectorum. The sequence continues at coordinate 5,469 of JADRCD010182384.1, forward strand.
CCATCTGGCAATCCATCGTAATCATGAAGGTTGTGCCCAGCCACCAATTCATTATGTCTGTGCCACTGTGGTTCCATGTCACTGGAGTAGAGGACTAAAGCTCTAACCCATTACTGCCTGCTTTCTCGGTTTCAAACCTGTCGCTCACAAAATGATCATTGCAGATAAAGGTTACCAATATAATTAGAAGTATATGTCAACTTACTTATTTTGACTTACAGAAACAACAAACAAAAAATCCCATCTGAAGTGTATCATGGCTCCCTCAGAAGACTATTGAATGACTAACCTTTGCTATAGAACAAAGTCACTTCAGGAATTTGATATGAATGGCTTTTCCTTGGCTTGTGGTCACTGGGGTCACCAATATGGAATATATCTACTGTCAAGGGCTGTCATGAGAGAGCTATCATTCACCCCCAGACAGTAACTGTGCTCTCTCAATATGAGGTCTTCTCAGAGACTGAAAGAAAAAAAAAAGCATTTGGAGATGTTCTACATAAATGGACACAAAACGGGAGGGCGATCTGAGTCATAGCTACTTCTAGAATTCATGATTATCCTGGAAAAATCAACTGAATTAGTATTCTAATTTTTGTCATGATGACTTAGAATATAACTTGGGTATTCTGAACCAATAAAGCCATATAGCTCTAATGGCGATTCCTAATGTATTTCCCTCTGGCTAACTACAGATTCATTGATTTTATTTCACCACTAGGTAAGTGTGAAATAACATGTTCAAGTAAACATGAATTCATACAGATCTGTTTAGGGGGCACTGAAAGCAAAATAAACAAAATTACTTTGTGATAGATTAATTTTTCTCCTCTGAGAAACATTAACTTAGCACTTTCTCCATCTTTCTTTGCAATATGAAACTGTGACTTCAAGAGAAACTTGTATTGAAGGAAAGCCAAGATCACCTGCATCCCTACTCAGCAACCCATCATTACATAATGCCAGAAACTGCACCTCCCCGTTCTTAGGTCATTTATGCTACATGCAGAAAGATCAAGAAGAGACTCTGAACTCTTAGAAAACTGACATTCCTGCAAATAATTAAGTATGAGTGGGGAAATGGCTATAGTCTTTCTTTCTATTGCAATGAAACTTACCCCACTAATGAACTAGAATTTCCCTGAACAATGGAATGCATTAGCCAGATCTTAGCTGCAACAGGGAAGTTAAGAAAATCTTGTATCACTAAAAGATACACCTTCAAAAGCCTCATTAAAAATTCCTAGAGATGAGAAAATTATAGGACATATACAGACTTCCCAAGATGGTCACTTCTTCTCAGCTACTGAGCTATATGGTACATGGCCTTATTTCTGACGTTTTTACTGGATCTTCCCACTACAGGGCTGGATAATACGTTTACATCCTGCAAAAACCAACAACAATAACAACAAATAAAAACCTCCAACAATAAACATGGCCATGGCTAAGGAGTGGTTCAGCTTGGTTATGAGCAATCTCCAGCCTGCTCTACCAAATAAAAACAATGGAAAAGAATAAAGATTTTATTATTGAGACACTCTGTTATAATGTTTAAGTTTTACAGTTTGTTGATTGTCTTTATTCCAGCTCACAGAACAGTCAGCTTGTGAGTGTTATCTTCCTACTTTAAAATTAAATGTAAGTTGCTGTCACTGCACAGAAAAACACATTGTGATAAAATGGGAAAATGGAGTCCCTTAAGAGACAGCTAAAAGGCTGGAGGATAACTCTGCAAATTGTAGCCAGTTACTTCAAATCTCTCTTTAACTCTTCAGCCCCATGGAGGTTCATGGAAAGGGAGTTGTTGAAAAGAAAAGATGTAATTCTCAGGATCTTCCCCACTGCCTTTCCTAACTAATGCCATTCAGGATACATGGGAACTCTGTTTGAGTGGTGGGGAACACTAACTGCAGACCCAAATGTCCTGTGCAACACTCACCTAGATCTAATTTGTTCTGTGAAACCATAAGAATGAGTTCCAGATGTTTGTAGCTCAGAAACACCCATCACCTCATTGTCCATTACAGCTTATTCTTCCAAAACATTACCAACCATATACTGTTGTTTTCTCCCAAAGTGAATTAGTAGAAGAAAAGGAGATTCTTAAAGAACAATCGGAAAACATAAAGGGTAAGTCATGTTTCCATCCTTTTGACACACAATTGCCCGGGGTTTCCTTTTGGAGAGCAGAGTAAGGCTGTGGTTGTGTCTGTTCAGAACATGCCTCTGGATGGCCAGGGAGAGCAGCCAGGTCCCAGAGGAGCCTACTGGTGATCAACTTTGACCTGGAGCCGGAGTGTCCTGATGCTGAGCTTCGAGCCACTCTGCAGTGGATAGCTGCCTCTGAACTGGGGATCCCAACAATCTACTTTAAGAAATCTCAGGAAAGCAGAATTGAAAAGGTACCATGTTCGTTGTTTGGGCCAGATAATAACAGTTCTGTGCTGTTTATCTCAGTTGGAAACCCAGTGAATGCCTATGCAATCCATATGAGCTTGAAGTGTTTCATCTTGATTTTACTCAACCAAAAAATAAATAAATAAATAAATAAATAAATAAATAAATAAATAAAATCTTGGGAATACTTTCAAGACCCAAGCTATGATCTATGATCATATATTCACCAATACTATTTCATTAACCTTCAGCTTCTTACATATTTGCTGATAAAGACAAAAGGAACTGAGAGGACAGTATCTTTTTCAATGTTCCTAAAAGTAATTTTGCATTATTTTGAATTGTAACCCTGTTTTTGTTGTAAAACACTCCTGAGTGATTCCTTATTTTAAAAAAGTGTCTCTCAGTTAAATAACATTAGGGTTGCAATCTTTAGGGTTTGCTGCTGTTGTCGCTGTTGTTGTTGTTTAATATGGGGTTACACTCTTAATGTTCAGTGCCAAAATCTATCATCCTAAGATTAAAGCCCACACACCACACACTGGGAAATTAGAACAGTTTCCACATCTCTGTAACCCCAGCCAATCAGATTGGCTGCTGGAGAGATTGCCTTCCCCCATCCTTTCCCCCACTGCTGCCTCTCTTCAACCAGCACTTTGTTCTTTTTATGTTTAAGTCCCCCAACCCAGGCATCCTAATTATCCTTCCTTTGTTGTCAAAGTGATGCAGGGCTCACTGTTTGATAAACATTCCCTTCAAATTTCTTCATGCCTAGCCTGTCTCATGCATGGACTAAAAGGACATAATCCACAAATCACACAGGACCCCTCCCAAGCCATACTTGGTCCCACTGGAGAGAAGCAAGAATGTTCTCAGGAGGACAATGTTCTGAGGTTCACACAAAGGGTTGGTTTTGTATCTGTGTCCCTCACTGAATAAAAGCATCCCCGGGTGCATTTTCAAGTGGTATGCTAATAAAACAGATTTTAATTTAATCTACAGCTTTAAAGGAGTCACTTCCATTCATGTATGTCTAATAAATTCTCTATTTTTGCAAGAGTGGGGGATATTTTATTGATGCTTTAATCTGCAAGCCACATCTTACTTAGATATTTGTTTACATCTACCAGGTTTTCAATTTTAAAGTGAATGTCTGTCTTTGTAAATAACTATGTTTCTGAAAAGACAGGGGTTTCACTCCTGCTATCAGGAAAAATAACATGGAATGAACTTGCATATATTCATGTCAATCAGCTCATCGGACTTAAATATAAATGAAGCAGTCTTAAGGACTAAACTTTCCAAGTTTTGTTCTGAGTCAGTGAAGGCTGTCTGCATACAAGGGCTTTGATATAAATGAGCATCACCCTTGGTTATCTATGACTGGGTTTTAAGAGTATGAGTAAGAGCAATAGAGATGGCATGCAAAATCAGCAACATTTCCTTAGCTCCTGGTATTCTCAGAGAAAAGAAACCCTAAGTTCAGAAAACCCTATCTGTCACTGTCACTCAGCATCAAGCATACCTACATATGAATACCCTATATCTGTTTGTTGCTGTTGTTTTGTGTTTGTTTGAGACAAGGTCTTATGCAGTCCAAACTGGCCTTGAACTCTCTGGGAAGCAAGAGAAGACTTTGAACTTGTTTTAATTATGTGCATATGTGTGTCAGGGTAAGTATCCCTGAAGGTCAGAAGAGAGTATCCGAACCCCTGAAGTTACAGCTATTGTGAGCTGCCCAATATGGATGCTAGGAACAGAACTTGGGCCTTCTACAAGAGCAATATGTGCTGTAACTGCTGATCCATCCCTCTGTCACCAATCTTGAATGTCTGTCCTTCCTGTCTCAACTTCCCATGTGCTGGTATTAGAGTCATGAGCCAGCTTGTGCTGTTCTGGGAATTGAACCCCAGGCTTCATGTATGTTGGGTGAGCATTCTAATAATTGAATTTCATCTCAGCACCAAAACCTTAAATCTTTATTTCTAGCAATGCTGATTTAATTTTCCTAGCAATTAATTTAGTCAGTATGTATCTGTTTACGGTGGCCTCAGCTTAGTAACCTTCCCTCTCAGTGAAAACAAAGGTGTGTGGTAAAGGGGAAGTGGGAAGCATGAACACCAGCACAGTGCATCTTTCCTGGGACTTCTCCAAACTTGGCACTTAAAGTCAGCAAAAATAAGTCCCTGAAAAGGCAAATTAACAGGACCTCACATGCCCAGTACATTGTCTAATGACCCATCGTGCCCATTCATTTTCCAGAATCCTCTTCATTTGTATTTTATTTAAGCATTAGAAAACTACATGGTCTGCAACATCATACACTCAAAACATCCATCAAGCATTCCAAGAGTACCCTCTCCATGCTGATACTGTTCTAACCAAAGAGACGAACGTTCCCACTATCTGAGAACTTGCATATTGGCTCAAAAACAAAGCACTAATTGTCTCTGGCATGCACCAAGAGGGTACCATTTATAAACAGCTACCTTGAGAAAGGACAGAGTTGATTCTGAATAAAGAAATTAAGATGTATCTAGAAAGTTAGTGTCTGAACCACACCCATGAAAACAGAATCACCTGGAAGACACATCATAGTTCAAATCTGTAAGCTCTTTCCATCTACTCAAAAATAAAAACAAAAACCAAAAAACCTCTCATTACATTAATCCATTCATCAGAAATCTCCAGTTGAGGATTAGTAGAATCACCCCAAACCCAGAGCCTTACCAATTAGTTCAGACTCGCCACTGAAAATAAGACACAACACCAGACCCTTGTGAATGTCTAGAACTCGAGAATCCAGCTCAAGTTAAGAATCAAGGTTTTATAGGCCATAACTTCAGGTACAAAGTAGGGGTCCCCTCGCTCTGCTTAAGGAAGTCTAATTTCTACCTGGGAGCAAAAGATGGTGACAGCTTTCAGAAGTGTGCATTGAATGCATCAAACTCACAAACACACAAACGCACACACAGCTTGCTGCAATTCCCATAATTATACTATACATTGTAAACAATCTACAAGATGCATCTGGGAATACAAAGGTCCAACAGCTAGTGAGGCTTTCCTCATCAGATGAATGTGCCTATGATAAAATGTCACAAAATACAGATACTCATGATTTTCCCAAGACACAAATTTGCTTTAAAGAAAAGTCTAAGGTCTATTGTTGTCTACAGAAAAGGAATTCATTTACATTGATTGTGAAATGTCAATGCAGAAATGGGTTTTTGTTCTTGTTTGTTAGTAAAGCAGGCTAAAAACTCAAATCCCTAACGTACTAAAGCTGATTATGACCATAAAATTGAACAGGCTTAATGAAAGCTCTAGGGTCAATTGCTAGTAGAATATAGCTCTGAAAACAGGACAACAACAACAATTGGTCCCGGCGACCTGGTGGTAGCAGCTTATAAATCCCAGCTACTAGGGAGATGGAGGCAAGAGAATTGAAAATTCAAGTTCAGCCTGGGTGGTAGAGTTTAGGGTGACCTTGGACAATTTAGTAAGCCCTTGTCTCAAAATACAAAATTGAAAAAACTTCCATGGGAGAGCACTTACCTAGCATGCACAGCATTCTAAATTTGATCCTGAGTACCACAAGGAGAGGTTTTAATAGTGAGCTGGAAATGCCCTTTCTGACTACTCACAACTGTATTTCAGTCTCACTATTTTTTATGAAGGAAGCCCAAGACTATCATGCTCATCAGCTTCATACCTGCTCCGAGGTTTCAGGATCCAAGATTAATTAAGCTAGTACAGCTGATGCCTTTAGTGAGGCCAGATTCTTTGTTAAAGCTGCCTCTCCTATGATCCCCATACCTGAAAGCAGGAAGTAAAAGAATTGCCATTAATGTGAGATCGTCCTGGTCTGTGTGGCAAGTTCTAGGATGGTCCGAGCTCCATAAGATGACCCTGCTTCAGGAAGACAAACAAACAAAAACAATAACAACAACAGGGTGGTCTAATGGGATGACAGACTTAGGAATCAACAAACTTATTCTACGCAATGGCCGTCCCACAAACTACTACTTGAGTGACTTAACTCCAGGGCACTTTAAGTCCTTGGGTCATTCATCAGCATTTTTGATCCTCACCACTCTGAAATGTCTCTTTTAAAGGCCCCAGTAGATGGAAAGAAGCTGTAATAAGGTTCTAGGAAGAGTAACTTCTTCAGAATTTTCCCCCAAACAGTGCCTCAGAGACAGAAGTAGTAAGGTGGTGATAGAATAAGCTAGGGTTTATGAAGGGAAGCTACAGCAAATCAGTGTAGGTACACTTTCCATTGACTTGGCCTTCATAAAATGTGTGAAGAAAGATAACCATTAATAGAAGTTTGGCAAAAGATCATGTGTGACTTGTCAGGAAAATTTTGTGTGAGAAGCTTGGCCTATGCGCAGCCCTCAGTGATTTCATACAAGCTTAATATCCAGGCCATAGATATCTGTCTACTCTTCAGATTTCCAGTAAGAGCTAAGAATGGTTGATTAATTGAATTGATCAGATGTCATAGCCTCCTCCACCCCCTTTATTCACATAGTTATTAATACTTCTAAGCCTCCTGTTTCCACTCTTGTCCCATCCAAAACCTGACCTGAGTTTATATATACACCAAAATGCTAGTAACATTTCACAAAATCATTCTCAGCTGTCCCCATAATCCATTCAGTCTTCGAGGTAGTTGCATCATAAGCAAAGCCTTTTCATGAAGGGTTCACATCTGCCTCTGAAGTGTCAGAATCAGGCTTAGATTAAACCAGACAAGATAGTCATTCCAGACAACTAGTGATTTCTCCAAAAGTACAACAAAGGCACACAGAGCTCGATAAGCTGGACTTCCATTGCTGCTGTCATGAATAGTAAGATAAGGTCATAGATAGCCTACTTTACATATATATATGCCTGCTGTCAGCCACCCTGTGATGAGAGACATTCCCTGGAACCATCTCCCATTTAGAAACTTGCTGCTGCCATTTCCCACTCCAAGACCTGTGGCCTTCAACCATCTTCATGACGTTTCATTTCAGTAGAGTGTTATTAAGCAATCATCACACATTTATGCATGTTTGTTTTTAATTATACGTGTGCAAACATGCTACATAAAACTGAAGAATACTCTTAGTAATGGGCTTATCTTGAATGATATTAAATATCTACCTATATTTCTTGAAAAATTACAAGGTATTTGACTCTGTTTGGCCTCCCCTCCCTTATATCATTCAGCAACTATCCACTGACTCTTTATTGAAGGCAAAGGACAGAAAAGCATGGCTGAGATGGTGCCCTACTCTGGGAAGATTAGTAACCATAATAGAATGAACATTTGCCTTCCTTTACAAAAACCTAAAACTCTTTAAGGCAATATTTATGTTTCCAGATATTTACAATGTTTCATTTTTCAGTCAAGACCATTGCTTTATTTAGACTACACCAATAAAAAATGAATGGATACAGGAAACCATTCTTAAAAACATAATCAAACTATGGTCTTAGTGTTTTTAATTAATAGCACTTTCTCATAAAATGCCACCATATTCCTATGGTGTCTCCTCAATTGATGTTCCAAATACAAAATCATTCTCTGCAATCTGGATGCCAAAACAGAATTATAAAGAGCATTGGCACATACCAAAGGACTAACTATTGTTCCCAGATTTTGTTATCACTTTCTAATTAAAAAAAAGCATCTGAGTAATGGATTTGATAGGCTGTTACACTAGACTTCAATGTGGTTTCAGAAACAGGATATTATATAGAGATTTCCCCAATCTTCTAAGCCCATCATTCACTTGTACCTAGAATTTTCCATTATGCTCAACTAAAACTGGTACCTACATAATCTGACATATCTAAGACAAGTCCTTGCTTTCCTTTAACTCTTGCCATAAAGAAATATCTTGATGCTTAACCTTAGCATGGAGAGGGAGAGCTGCCTCTCAGTATTGACTGTGAAAGCACTGGGTGACTCTACCCACCCAGAAATTTAGTACTCAATTTATTTCCCCCACTATACACATTCAATAAGAAACAGTTTTGCAGTCCTGGTACAAAAAAGTCTAATACAAATTTTAAACATGAACCTGAAAAAAACACTAGCTACCTAAAAGATTGCCTCTTAGAGGAATTGTCCTTATGCCACCCAGGCACTGCAAAACTGCAAAATGGAAGGAATTATTATCTGAAATGTCTAAAAAGAAAAAAAGACTGTCTTTGAAAATGTCCCCTAAAAGTAAAGACATTTAAACAGATGCAGAGCCACACACAGTCTTGGGAAGAGTTTTTTGGTGAAATGCTAGTGAGGATACTATGATATGTGCGTCCTAACTCTGTGTCTTATTTTAGTTTCTAGATGTTGTGAAGCTTGTTCATCAGAAGTCCTGGAAGGTGGGAGATATATTTCATGCGGTTGTCCAGTACTGCAAACTGCATGCAGAGCAGAAAGAGGGAACTCCGAGTCTCTTTGACTGGCTTCTGGAACTAGGATAAGTCAGGTGTACTCGTCAAAGAATTTCCCTCCTCTGCCCCAGCTTAGATCACAGTGGTTTGCGCTAAATGCTCTGAAACTTTCTCAATACACAGCATCCCATTAGCAGAACTATTTAAAAATCTGTTCCACTACTGTGTACAAGGAATGAATCTGAGAGACTGTGAAATATAGGTCTATATTAATCAATATCACCAGAGGAATGCCCAAAGGGGCTTGTATGAGAATGGTTTCAAAAAGATACTTCAGTGTGGCCCAAACGGGAAAGTTTTTAACAAGCCCCACCTCCAGGAAAGCTACACTCACATAAATGTCACAATAGAAAGAGAGTTATAATGTCTCCAGCTATATGAGTAAAATAGAAACAAAGCCATCAGTCATCAGGTCACAGTAATTGTATAAATTATGCTAAAACCTTCATTGCACTTTGCTTAGTGGATACAGGGGTTGTCCACCTAAGGAAATACTTAGAATATGGCAAGTTTCCATGCCTTTTTGTGAAAGATTTCCACTATCAGACCAGTAACACATGCAAAAGTGTTATCAAAATCCACATGAAGTGATTTCATTTATTTGCAGAGACCAGTAAGTATTGCTCCCCTTCCCAAACGTCCGTGAGCTCCTCAAAACACTGACGTCATTCAGTGGGGAAAGGGAAGCTCAAGGCTGGCTTTTTCCATCACTACATTTATTACTTGGGTAAAATTATTATGGGATTCTTGCCTAAAGGCAGGCTTTTAAACATAAACAGTAAAATAAATAATAGCTTTTGAGGAAAAAATATGCCTGTGTATTGAATTATATGAGAAAAACCATTTGTTTTATTGTAAATTATGAAAAGACTATCAAAATAATATACTGAGTTGTTGTAGAGCTTCATAAACTATGAAGAGATTGTTGTCTTAACTTTTAGAGTGTCATAAACTATCAGTGGTTGATTGTACCATGAACATCTGTATAGTAGACATGTTTCTCCAAAGATATTTGTAATGCTGGATTCAGGGTAATGACCTTTGCTTGAAAAGGCCAGCTAGGGAGTCAGACTTTCTGGCTGGGTGATATTGACACTAAATTAAAGAAATGGAAGCCTTTAACACATTTTTTCTTTATAGCAGAGATGTACTCTTTTGAAAACTCAGAGTGTCTATATGACACTGAAAGTCTTTCCCTTTCAACTAACTACGCTGCATTCGCTTTTATTTTCTCAATCAGGAAGATGTTTAGTACGTATCTTCTGAAATACTATGCTTTTACCTTATTTTTAAAGCTTATAGAATAACTTTAAATGTGAACCAGGCCTCACACCATCAATGTCAATCTTGCTGAGCTAGCAATCACATCCTAAGACTATAAAAAAGCCTCCTGGGAAGCCATAACCTCCTTGCCCCATGACGGAAATCTTTTTCAGACGTCAGTGGGCATTCATCATGCAGATGGTCCAGATTTGGGTGTATGTTCAATCTGATGAATTCCCCAGGCTTTGAAATCTACCCATCATCTCAAATGGAACTGTGTGTACTTCTTTGTGCTAATACATGAGAAAAAAAGATTTGTATTGTTTTGACAATCCCAGAATATTGTGTGTAAACTCTTGTTGTGCTCCAATCAATGTTTACTTATCCTCCAAAGCACAAATACTGGATGTAAACATGTGTTGTACCTAATGTTGCAAACTAATCAATAAATTTCTGTTGCAAAATAATTACTCCATCTTTTTCTCCTAGACTCTAGAACCTAGGGCTTTAAGAGGTTTATCTAATTAAAAAAAAGGAAAGAAAGAAAGACAGAAAGAAAGAAAGAATCATACTGTAAGTAGATGAAGATAGGTGTGCCAATAAGATAAGATTTGCTGTCCTGATTTCAATTTTTGATTAAGTAAATGTTCAAGACAATCTGTTAGTATTGGTAATGTTCACTGTAGATTATTGGTTTTTAACCTTGACACTCTTCACATTTGGAACAAGATAATTTTCTGCTGTGGGGTATTGTCTTGGATATTGTAGAATATTTAGCTGCATCTTGACCTCTCCCAATTAGATATTGATAATTGCCTCTTTCTGAGTGTAGCAATCAAGAATGCCTCTGGACATCGCCAGATGATTCTCTAGGAATAAAGGCAAGGCTGCTTGAGGACCAGTGAGGGTAACAAAGTGAAGGCACAGTACCTGAGCCCCCAAAAGTAAAGGCGGATGAGCTGAATCCTTCAGTCTAAGGACCAGAAAACCAGGCATCTGCTACCCACAGCCCATGAAGGAAGCCTTTACATAAAATCTTGGGAACCAGAGAAAGAGAAATAAAACCAACATGAAGTCTGTGACATGAGTAAATGAGATGAATTTATCAAAGTCAGGGGAAAATGTATCCATGCTTTTTGAATTCTATAAAGAAATTACTAGAGTATATGCAAATTAAGCAGTAAAGGTTGTAGGCAATTAATTCATAAAGTAGAGCTATGAACATGATTAGGGCATGGAAAATTCCCCAGGCAGACAGAGGATGTCATGAAATTAAAACAAAGCTCTTGTCACTGCCACGTGGACATGTTAGCTGAAAGGACTATTGGAGAATGAGTAACTGATTCAACAGTGAAGACTCCTAACTACCAAGTTTTCCCTCAGTCACTCTAAAGGCAGTTCTCTTTAATAAAGAGGAATAAACTGACTAGAAAGGATGATACTCAAACTAAAGCATCATGGCCAGATAGTAGATCAAAGAATGTTTTATTCCATCAGACACTTGTAAGGAGGAAGCCAGTTCAAAGTGTAGGGACCCAAGCTTAACAGAAGCTTGAATAAGAACCATGTTATTGCAGTTGATCCGTGGGTACCTTGCCTAATCAGTTATAATAGAAAAAATACAAATTTGGAAGGTCTTCCTCTGGTCTTGTTGGAGGTATACAAGCAGAGGGAGGGGCATCTAAGAACTTTATTTGTATCATATGAAGAAGGATGATTTCTGGCACAGCATTCCATCCAAGAACACAAATGTTTAGGAGGATGTCTCTGGTCATGCCTATTGTCTAACATCACAAGGCTAAGGAAAAAATCGTATTGCTGATATCAATGACTAAACAAATGCTATTGAAAAAACCATTATCTTTGACAATTTCCAACATCTGATGTCTTTCTTCCATAGAGTAGGAGCATGTCATCTCATCTAATAAATATCCTCTTAGTGTCTGTGGAGTATCAGATACCATGCCAGATAAAACTCTAAATCACACCTAGAAACTCACAGACCGTGGGGGAAATAGACACATCATCTCATAAAAGCAATGCAATGCTTGCTGTTATGTAATTCTCTGTAGATTAAAATTTGAGAGATCAGTAGGCAGGAAGTATTTATTACTGCCTGGTGAGATACTAGACCACTCCAAGGAGAAACCATGTGAGCTTAGATTTTTATGTTTGAGAGAAGCCATTTAAAGAAAGAAGGCAGTAAGAACTTTTAAAGATTAAAAAAGTCCACTCAGAGAAAAAGTAAGATCACACATGACCATCTCAGTGTGCAGTTGAAAGCAGAAGGAATTTGGTGGATTTAGTAATACTGTGGTGAGCTAAAGACTTAAAAGATTTAAAGTCAGGAGTTTAAATTGAAGGCATATTTTAAGAAGATTTCTATCCATATATAATTGTTTTAAATAAAATCAAAGAAGATGTAAAATCTGGTGTGAATGGAAGAGAAATAACATGTGAATCTATGTGGGATCTACTGAGTTAGAGCTTACATAGGATAATGCTATTAAAGAATACTTTGGTTGTGAGTAAAGGGATCCCCTCTGCCCTAATAACTGACATTTCTTATATAACACTGCCCTGGAGGTCCCACATTCAACCTCAGGCCCATAATGCTGTAATGGCTAAAGAACTCAGAAACTGTATGTTCACAGTTAGTTTACTGCAGCAAATGGGGCAGAAGATTCAGACCAGGAAAGAAAAAAGACTTATAGGACCAAGTTAAGGATAATTTAGTCTAGACTTCCAGGTGATTCCTTCCAGGACACCTGCATAGGATGCTCTTCATTCTTTGGCAATGATATATAAGCTATGCAACAGCACATACAAAATATGTTAACCGGGGGAATGCACTCACCTACACATCAGTATCTAGGTCTTTTATTGAGCTTCAGTCAAATAAACAAACTGCACCTGAGTAACTGACTATCTTTTCTGAAGAAAACATTCCTCTGGACCAATAAATGACAATGAATCACATTAATGCCTTATATTATCTGGTAAAACTGGAACCACATGTCCCCTATATGTTACATGTCCAAAAATAAAAAGAAGAAACAGGCAGAGCATCCTAAAGATGTGGTAGTTAGCTTTAGGAGTCAGACAAGAGCCAGTTCTATAGCTGGGCTTTTTAGGGGAGGAGTGAGGGCATATTGTCAACAATGCAGACCTCCTGAGTTAAGTTTTCCTGCAGAGACACTTACTGTCATCTAGCTATCTAGCATGGCCAGTGGAATGCATGTGCCTCCCTCTTTGATTGCAAGTTCATTGAGGCAAGGACTTTATTCCACTCATCTAAGGTACCTGTAGTACTCCTTTACACATTGCCCTCTCCATAGCTGATGTCAAACTGGATTGGAAAGCTAATGAACACATGGAATATTACCATACCATGGAGAATAGGTCCTCCCACATGAGTTAATCTAATCTAGAGAGATTCTAAAGCCATCAAGTTAATCAAGATTAACCATGACAGCAGCTGATAATATTTGACCATGAGTTCTAGTAATACAACTTTGTTTTGAGGTTCTTCTTAGCTGACTAGAGACCTGCTGGTTGACATAAAATGCCATTCATGCATATTATCTAATGAAATTATTTTGTTTTTCAGGTAAATGAATAGTCTATAAATAGTGGGGTTTGATTTAAATCACATGAGAATGTTTGACCTGAAACATTAGAAAACATAGCATAAAAAGCACAAGATAGGATCTACTATCTTTCCATCATTGGCAGAGGGGATTCACAAGGCCCCAGCGCTTAAGGATTTATGGACAATTCACAACTGCTGGGGGAGTTTTTTTGGTTTTTTTTTTTTCTCTCCAGTCATGTAGTTGCCCATACTTAGCTCAGGAGCCCATAAGAAACCCCTTACGGACCTCCTGCAAGAAAACTTAATTAAACCCACTGTTTCTACAGTTTAGACATGAATAGAATTGGTTCTTTGATCTGTCATTGGTGTCCTAACAAGTACAAATTTGTTCAAGTATCTCCTCTGGAAATATTCGCACAACACCATTCATGTACTTACAGTATCCTCAGGGAATCCCAGAGCCAGTCTGGACATCTCAAAGGGCAAATTCATGATGGCCCAAGGGCATTTGAGAGTAGTACAACCCACGTGAAGAAGTTTTGCATTCTCTGCCCAGAGCCTCCTTTGCTCAAGTTCAGCTTTACACTAACAAAAAAAAAAAAAGAAAAGAAAAAGAAAAAGAAAAAGAAAAAGAAAAGAAAAGAAAAGAAAAGAAAAGAAAAGAAAAGAAAAGAAAAGAAAAAAGAAAACATAGCATAGAAAATATTGTAGTGGCATTGGAATGGCTTTAAGTGTTATTCATCGGCATTATCATCAGGATTCAGAGGCCAGTTGAAGGCAGATAGATTTGAATGAAGTGAACAGAGTGGGAGGAATCACTTAAAGCAAACCTAGTTCTTCACAAATAAACAGAATGTCAGTAGACCACCTAAGTATTCTTCCATCAATACCATAAAAAAAAAAACCACCCCATCCCTTAAAGTCTACATCTGTCTCTCATTCTTTCATTGATCCTTAATAGGAAAGGAGGGATGCTTACTGTTCTTCAAGGATGTCCTTCATCCTTCATTGAAAGTTAACTTTTTTTGCATTTAAAAGATCCCCATTCCTTTGGTGAAATCCACCCAATTTATTATTACATACTTTGCTCTGCTTCTGACTCAAAATATGGCATGGATTGTAAATGCTAAATGGACCGTGATGCTCTTAGCACACACATCCCAGGGGCAAAGACTCTTTGGGAGTGGCTGATGTTGTCCTTGAGCTGAACACCTAATACAGATTCTGTATATATACGACATAACTCTCTCTTGCCATGTGACAAATGTCAGTATGTGGCCCTCAAACACTGGCAATGAGACTCCCTTCCTACGGAAGAAAACAAAATGAATCACCATTTGTTGATAGAGAGGGAGGGTGAGCAAAACCAGACCATTCTTTAGTTTCAACTGTTCCAAGCCCTTCCCTGGGCCCATGTGTGACATTTATGAAGGGTAACCTTGACATCTATGTCAAATAACAGGCCAATTATTTTTGACCTGGCCATATTTTTAGTAATAATGGAAGCAGACCACATGCTGACCTTTTGTGAAACCCACAGAAATGTCAAAAAAAAAAAAAAAAAGTCCACTAAATTAGATTAGCTATTTCCTTCTTCCTTCATTTTTGGCAGCAAGATCTTATTTTAAATTTGAATGTGGAAGATGATATAAAAAGCATTTGTTTGGTGTTGCAGCTGTGTAGGAGATCCAGCCCACTATTAATTGTTTCTGAAAATTAGTTTTGTTAAAAGAAGGGATAGGTACATAGGCAATGAGACAAGTGAGGCCACTTCCACAGAAGCATTTTCATTATCAGTCCATGGCTGAGGAAGAGGTGGGGACCAGAGCAACGTCACAGGGTCTGTGGGGTCTGGTGTCTCTGGAACAGGACTGGTTTTCTTCGGAAGACTGGAGCACGAGGCTGTGGTTCTTTGTGTTATAAGTGCCTCAGGCAAGATACTAGAGATCAAATTTTGAACTAATATATGCAATTTATGTAACATAATATATGAAATATATAATCATAATTTATGTAATTATTATTTGTAACTACAATTTAGTTTTTACTGTCAGAGCAGAAGTTTACTTAGCAAAGCAACTAAAGATTATTAAGTGAAGAGGCAGAAATATAGTTAGAAAGCTAAGCTCAGCAAGCACCACAGAAAGAGGATGGAGTGGGCTATCCACATTGTGGAGCTGCATACTGGCTTCAGCATGGTGGATTTAAAAAGAAAAAGCAGACAAGCGTCTGACTTTTTATGAATGAAATTGTTCTTTGATGAATTTATACATGTCTGTAATGCATTCGAATTACCATCCCTCCTACCTGCACTACTCACATATATATAAAATCCTCAAAAAAGTAAACAAATATAACTTTAAATTAAAAATATATACTTTTAAAGAAATTATCTGTAGAACATGTCCTCATCGAGGAAGGAAGGTAAGGAAAGATGTGGAAAAGATGAAAGGATGATAAGTAGATGAGGGAGACAGAAAAGAGAAGAAAAACAGGAAAGAGGGAGAGAGGGAGAGGAGAAGAAAAGAGAGCTACTTTCCTATGTGTAACATATATTATTTAATATTTTCAAAGTTTATTTTTCCTTCTCTCCAGTGGTCTCGTACATGAATACAATATATAGAGATCATAACCATGTGACTCCTCCCTTCCAACTCTTCCTGGAGCCCTGCTCCACATCTTCCTACCTACTTCTTGTCCTCTTTATCTACTTCTTCCTCCTGTTCCTCCTCTTTATCTTCTCTGCTTCTGTAACACACAGAGTTCTGTTTGTGCTGCCTGTGTACACATGGGCAAGGGCTGTCCAGTAGCACATGGACAAGCTACCATGGATTGTGTTGCAAGAAAACTTACACTCCCTCGCTCTGTAGTCATCATCTGCCAAAACACCTCATTAATTTAACCTCGCATGAGGTTAAATGTCCATTTTGAATACTGCAAGAACAGGTCAAAGCATGGTGCCCATTCATGGCATTTAGTGAGTTTCCTTCAGGTTGTGATTCTCCTCAGCTGCCCATGGATGAGGTCCAAACATGGATACCTCAATCAAGCCATATCACTTTGCTTTTCCTTAATCCAGAGTCTGGAAAAACAGGATGATTGTAACCACTACTAAAATCCACCCCTTCATGACATTTTCCAGACTGGCTCAGGCTTCCACACGAGCACAAGGTTTGTTGACATAAGAACACACCATTGCCTTAGTCAAGGGTATCCCATCTTTCAAAATGTCGAGGGCAATGCTGACTAGTGAGGAGATAAACTATAAGGGTAAATGGATTCATTCCAGGAAAAGGGAAATGCAGTTTCCTGACTTGATGGAGGTTGGAAGCTCTTTCACTGGAAGAGAAATCTGTTCATCTGCTAATGAACATCTGGCAGGAATCTTGCATGGTCAAGTGCTGAAGACTTTGGGAATAAACACCAGCTTAAGACAGCCCCTAAACCTGATTAGCCAACCTTTTAATAATAATTTCCTCCTTTGCCCTCCTTTTGCAGTTCCACACAGTTCATATGAATGTGGGGAGAGATTAGGAACCTAATTTAGCTAGTAGAGAAATGGAGATTTCAAGGTACAGGGGAATTCAGCAAGGAGGTAGAAATAAAAGCTAGCAAGCATTTGAGACCTTATTCTAGGCAGTTTCATGCAGTGTTTGAAATGTTTTTCTTGTACTGGTCTATTGAATGTCAAGAGTAGCCTTCTGAAGCAGGTACTGTTAGTATCACATTGTGACTGGAGAAATTGGAAGACAAAAGGGTGTCAGCAGTCGGCTTAAAGACACAGGCATAAACAAGATGACCTGGATTCATCTTCAGGGATGAAAAATGAAGCCTCTACTCTAATCTTCTGCTATAGGATTTTAATTTGGCATCAACTGAGGCACAAAAAGCCAGAATCTGAATGACAGGAAGAGACAACAGTACATGTAGCAGGAATCTACTATTAAGTTGTTTGTTTGTTTGTTTGTTTTTTAAGAGATGGGGGGCACCCCTGTTTCTCTCAACATAAGAAAATAGGAAAACAGATGAAACTGATTGGTACTTATCAAGAGCAGGTGGGTTGGAAAGCTGGAGCTGGTGACTTTTCCAAACGCTGTTTCCTTATGGAAAGGGACTACACTCATCAATCACTTGGATAAGCTGCCTCCAGGCCATCACTACTTTCAATTGTAACATGTAATGGTGTCCTTGATCTGAGAACTCAATGGGCCACAGCTTTTTCCAAAACTTTGAAACAGCAATAAATAAATTATTACTAGAACAAAAAAAAATGTGTTTAGATTCTCTAATAGAATTTTTAGACATGCTGTTAGTATGTGATATTTCACTTGAAATAGTTATGTTAAATGTTCCTTAACATGTTGTATGGAACATCTCTTCAGAATAAAACTCGAAGCAACAATGAAGAATTATGTGATCCCACAGAGGAAGTTTGCAGCAGCCAAATTCTCAGCCTGAGAACAATGACCAGCCCATGAACACACTGGTAGATGAATTTAAATCTAGTTTTAGAGTTTGACCCCCAGAGGAAATGAAAACCAGGAGTTGCGGGGTTAATAGCAGGTCATTTTCAAAGCCCCACTTGTCAAGGTTGACTCATGGAATCTGGGACTTAGAAAACCTTCCATACGGCCAGCCAATGAACACAAGGTAGGGCTAAGGAAATGATCACAGCACACAAATGTGCTGGTCACCAGTGACATGCTGGAATTAAAGCTTGACCAATCCCAGTCTATTCAGGAATAGTAGCTGTGAGTAATGAGGAGGATCTTTGGCATGAAGCAGCACAAAGGAAATTGGTCCTCATTACCCAAGACCACATGGGTCACTGCCAAGGTAAAGGCATATGACTAGCACATATGGTGGCCCCCATACTGAGAATCCTATCTCCTTTGCCTTTCCTGGTGTTATTAATAGAAATCCACCTCCTCTGTGATACCCCAGCAGTGAGAGATGAACACAGGCTGAACCAAGTCATCAGGTCTCATTATATCCTTAGCAAAATGCTTGATTAGTCTGGAGAGATGTCACCATGCTTAAAAGTGCATAGTGTTCTTCCCTAGGACCTTGAATTCAAATTCAGGCACTCATGTTAAGTGTCTCACAATCCTCTGTAACTCCAGCTCCAGGAGTTCTGACACCTCTAGCCTCTCACTCACATGTATCTACCCCGACACAGGCATAGGCATACACACACATCTAAAAATAAAATAGATTTTCTCCAAGTGTGAACTGGGATGTACAATCAATCTGAAGGGAAAGAACCATATTAAAATGATCTCTCTCTCTCTCTCTCTCTCTCTCTCTCTCTCTCTCTCTGTCTCTCTCTCTCTGTATTGTGGATGTTCTTTGTGTGTGTTGACCCTCTTTATGAAAATTAATAAAGAAGGCATAGAGGCAAGTAGCTTGATAATGTAAATATTTCATTAAATAATATAAATCATATAGTTATTTGAGCCAAAATAGTAAATATTTTAATTTCTACACAGATGATAGCTGATAGATAGATAGACAGATAGATGATAGATAGAGAGATAGATAGATAGATAGATAGATAGACAGACAGATAGATAAATAGACAGATAATTTATAACCAGGCAGTGGTGGCTTTAATATAAGCATTCAGGAGACAGAAGCAGGTGAATCTCTGTGAGTTTGAGACCAATGTAATCTACAAAGTGAATCCTAGAGAGAAACCCTGTTTCAAAACAAAATAAATAAATAAATAAATAAATAAATAAATATGAACTGCATAAACTATATAACAAAACACTATAAACAAACCCAAAAACTACCCAAAGAATATTTACAGGGAATAAAATATTTTACAAAAGAACCATGTTTGGTAAAAAGCCCCTATAATCAAAAAGAGAGGAGGTTCACCAAAGGAAATAGATAAAAGAAAATGATATTTTGTTTTCATTTGTGAAAGAAACATATACAGAGCCTCTAAGTGCAAAATGAAACATTTCATAAACTCAAATTAGCAAATATCAACATGATAGACAAAATTCAGTGTCAGGAAAGGTGTGAACAGTGGGTACCTTAACTTCATGTAAGAAGGGAAAATATTTAATCTTTGGGGAGAATGGTACAATAAGATCAGAATAATACTTGAATACCTTTCTAATGTGTCAGTTGCTTTCAACTAATTAAGACCCATCTTGTCTGCTTGCCAGTGCTGGCCTTAACTTTTACAACCCAAAAGAGGAGAAGCTTAATTCAAAGATGGAACATCAGCATGTCATGAAAAACTACAGAAAACCTTGAAGTTCCATCAGTGTGCCAACACTTGGAGTCAGTTGGGGCCTAGTGATACTGAAATTTCATCTGTACAGATGTTTCTTCATCTGCTGAAAGTTCAGTTCAGGTGTGAAAAGGAAAAGATGTAAGATCTGTATGTAAGAGCTATAGGCAAAGTAATTCCAGGCAAGAGGGAAGGTGTGAGCAGTGGTCTGAGGACTGGAAGAGAGAGAGCATTGACATGGAGCGTGGGAGAATGAGAGGACCTAGGATGCGGAAGTAGCTAGAGCCAAAACATGGAAGGCCTTGAACACACAATAGAGACCTAAGGTCTTTCCAACCAATGTATTCTGTATGCATTTGTACAATTTTTGGTTTGACTTGTGTGTCAATTTTATTGAGAATATTTTAAAATTTATTCTTTCAAAATAATTGTATTCAAGTGAAACCACAAAGAAAGGCTAGGTGTTAGTCTCCTCCATTATCTCAGTGTTTCAAGGGCAGGCAGACTATGGGCATAGAGTTATTTATCTGGAATAACTTAAAACATGATATGCATTCCATGATTTCATTATACTGGGATAAATGAGATTCTATGAACAGCTACCCAGTTTGGCAGTTCTCAGTCTGTGGGGTGAAGTTGCGTATCAGATATCCTACATAGCAGGTGTTTACATTACAGTTCATAAAAGTAGCAAAATTATAATCATGAAGTAGCAACAAAATAATTTTATGGGAGTCACCACAACATGAAGAGCTGTATTAAAGGGTCACAGCATCAGGAAGGTTGAGACCCACTGGTCTACTTGAGGATAGAAAAGGGCAAAGAAGCTTGGCTGAAGGAAGACTGTATCTGGAAGGAGAGAGATGTCCTTGTTTCCTCCTCAGTGACCTTCGATGTGTCTTTGGGAAGGTCACTTCCCAAACCTCAGCTAGTCCTTTTGGGAAAGGCTCCTCGACCTGCCTTCATTAAGTAATCAATAAACAAGCATGCTTTCTGTATCCAGTTTTCTAGGTTCTGTGACTAAATAAATAAATGACACAATGACTTAAGGGAGAAAATATTAATTGTGGCTCATGATTTCAGGAGATATCCATCTATCATGGAGGGGAAAGAAGACAGAGCCACTGAAGTAGCCAGTGGTGGCAAGAGTACATTTACTCCTAGTTTTGATAAGGCGAATTTTTTTTTTTAGTAAGGCACAGATTTTTCAATAAGGTGAATTTTTTTTTTTAGTAAGGCACAGATTTTTCAATACTTCTTCATCTGACCAGTGTCTGTGTCTCTGACCTGTCATCTAGATATCCATCAAGGCCTATCTCATATAATGCATTGTGGGTAGCCACAGATCCAGAGGCTTCATCCTCCCCTCACACAGCATCATCATTTGAAAACTAAGTGGACTAATAGATCAGTCGGTAGGGGGCATTTCACATGGAACCCCATATAAACAGCAAGGGGCCATCTTGAGATAGAGGGCCAATGTCATCTCAGAACACTTGATGCTATTTTTGAAATACCACCCTTAAATGGTGCCTGCTTGGAAATGATATTTAAGTATAAAGTGACAGTGTTAAAACTGGCTGAAATATTTATAAACCTAGTTTTCAACTGTGCTGAGAGTATTTTTGACAGGTGATTCTCAAGGGAACTTTTCAAAGGACAAGCTCGGACACCTATGAAGAAAGGTTATAACTGAGGGTACTCGGCTTTATCTTAAAGCTGAGCTCTCAAAATTTGGGGGGGGGGGAACAGTAAGAATTTGAAAAAGGCAACTTTTGCATAATCCTTCTACCATTGTACTCTCTGATTATATTTCTCCAGACCTCTATCTCAGCTCCTTGAAAATAAAAGTCTCCCTGTTATCCACAAGGAGTCCTCAGAGTGAAGTAATTAATCAACTTTTGATGTGACAAAGTTATAACCTAGTTCCTGTGGTTTCTTACAGAATCTATTCCAGCCACAGAGATTCTTCCCCACATCTTTATATGGGACTGCAAAGCGCTACTCAAGCAGCTTAATCTCTCTGTCCTACAAGTTCTTCTACCATAGACACTTGAATGTGGCACTTCTAGCTCCTATTTGTCCCATCCCAGTGGCTCCTAGATTACTTCTTTTTATAGGCTTGCTGAGTGAAAAAGTAATGCCTTCTCAGCCGCCTCCTCAGGCATGAGACTTGGGTTCAGCAAACCATTGCATTCTGTTTTCATGACTAAGAGAGTATGACTGAGCCTAAAGAACTGGAGGGTTTAATGGACCACTGTTAACTAATCAAATCCATTGGTCAGAATGAACATAATACTTTTAATTTCTTTTTAAGTATGTGTGGTATTACATACTGCTCTGTCGAATTTTCAGAAATTCAAATGTATTTCTTTGTGAACATTGAAAGGGTCCATCTGCTCCTCTTTTTAAACAGTTTCGTTAATATTAGAGTCAAGCCATTCAAAGGCAGATTAATTGCCTCACATAGAAGGTTTGCTAGTTTTCTGTGAGGTGAAGTGCACATAGTCTATCAACTTTTCTTTAGGAGCTGTTATCCCATGAAAGTCTACTAAAATAGATACCTAACCAAAAAATAAACAAACAAATCAAAAAATCAGTATCACACCATACAAACATGACTGAATCTCTGCAGTAGTTCATGTCTCTAAGAACAGTAGTCCTCAGTTTACCCACAGGTTTTCCTAGCTTTGAAAAGGTCCTGTTTTTAATCGTCACAGATTTTTTTTTTTTTTGATACTTTGACCAGTGTCTATGTCCCTGGGCTTAGACACTGGGTTGAGTTCACTCAAAGCATATTGTACTTGTGGTGCTGAATTGACTTCAGCCACTGACTGTCACACACAATGCTCTTGAGATCTAACCATAAGGAAGTTCTATATTCAAACCACAAGATCCTGAAACAGTGATGCTGAAGAGACCTTGTGTGCATATTTCTGGTGACAATCCCAGTGAGCCCGATATTCAGGTCTTCCACTCTGAGGACGACATCATCAGGCAGAGGTAAACCATCTGTGATGGCTATTCTTGGCTGCCAACTTGACTACATCTGGAATTAACTAAAACCCAAATGGCTAGACATACCTCTGTGGAATTTTTTCTTTTGAAAAAAATAATTGAAAATCATTTGAAATGAGAAGAACAATTTGTAGTTGGGATCTTTGAGGCTGGAAGATACACTTTTAATCCAGATCTTTTGAGGTAGGAAGATCCACCTTTAATCTGAGCCATTCCTCCTGCTGACAGCCTATGGAAAGGACATGGAAAAAAGGAAGTTGCACTCTCTTTACCAGCTTGCTCTCACTCTCACTAGCAAATCCATTCTGTCACTGGCAAACCAGCTGAGATATTCAACCTCATGGACTGATCAATTAATAGATTCTTAGACTTTACATTTGGGTAGACAACCATTGTTAGACTATCTGAACCACTTCCTGTAAACCATTTTAATAAATCCCATATGTATAAAATCTGGGCAGAGTTCTAATTATGTATGCACACAAATCATATATATATAATATATACATTATATATATAATATATATAATTAATATATATAATCATTGTGTATTGGTGTGAATATGTTGTGCCATATGGAGATAGATAGATAGATAGATAGATAGTTAGTTAGATAGATAGATAGATAGATAGATTGATTGATTGATAGATAGAGATAGAGAATCCAGTTCTATAGGTTCTATTTCTCTAGAGAACCCTGACTAATATAACATCTCTGCTATAAATGCCTAATGTTACAAAATTGCTTCATTCCAGAGTTTTGGGGGGTTAATTATATACCATAATAGCAAGAGTAATTATCTTTATTGTTTATCATAGATAGATTTTAAGATTTTTTTTCATACTCTTCAACTACTGGGTGCTGAGGTACAGCTCTCTGGTTCAGTTAGGATTAAGTGGGTTTTTATATTCCTTTTAGAATGTTGGAGATAGTCTGTAGTACTTCCAGAATATGAGTATGACCCTGGATCAGAGCATTTTGTTTGGCTTCTTAGACCCACAGAGTTTATAGCACTTTATAATGTTAACCTAAGCGAGACTTGATGGTATACATCAATATTCCAATCACTCAGAAGACTATGGCTCAGTCCCCTTCTTAGTAACTCATCTTCTTTTTTATTAGATATTTTATTTATTTACATTTCAAATTGTTATCCCTTTTCCTGGTTTCCCCTCCAAAACCACCTAGCCCATCCCCCCTCCTTCCCTGATCACCAACCCACCCACTCCCACTTCCCTGTCCTAGCATTTCCCTACACTGAGGCATTGAGCCTTCTCAAAACCAAGGGCCTCTCTGCCCATTGATGTCCAACAAGGCTGTCCTCTGCAACATATGCAGCTGGAGCCATGAGTCCCTCCATGTGTACTCTTTGTTTGGTGGTTTAGTCCCTGGAAGCTCTGGGGGTACCGATTGGTTCATGTTGTTGTTCCTCCTATGGGGCTACAAGCTCCTTCAGCTCCTTTGGTCCTTTCTCTAGCTCCTCCACTGGGTACTTGTGCTCAGTCCAATGATTGGCTGTGAGCCTCCACCTCTGTATTTGCCAGGCACTGGTAGAGCCTCTCGGGAGACAGCTATATCAGGCTCCTATCAGCAAGCACTTGTTGGCATCTACAATAGTGTTTGGGTTTGGTGACTGTATTTGATGTGTATCCCCAAGTGGGGCAGTCTCTGGATGGCCTTTCCTTCAGATTCTGCTCCACACTTTGTCTCTGTATCTCCTCCCATGGGTGTTTTGTTTCCTCTTCTAAGAAAGACCAAAGTATCCATACTTTGGTCTTCCTTCTTGAACTTCATTTGATCTGTGAATTGTATCTTGGGTATTCTGAGCTTCTGTGCTAATAAATATCTGCTCATATTCAGAGGACCAATTGTATGTTGACCTTGGCTCTCTCAGGAAGTGCGCCTTTGATAATGGACCTGGACCTGATGAAGCCTTATTGCCTCTATATGCTGTTGGATGAATTGTGTATTAAGTAAACATGGCCCCACAGTGAGAAGGAGAAGGAAAGGAAGAATGGACCAAGAAAGGGAAGTAGGTAGGGCAGGAAGCAATGGAGGTCAGTCCATAGTGGGTTGTCTTGAAACTCTCTCCTCCTCTAAGTCTTCTTGGATCATCGAATCTCCCCATCAATCTTCTTCAGGATCTTCATTGATGTTGACAGAGGGATCTCCATTTGTTTTTCTTGATAAATCTGTGTAGGAAGCAGAAGGAGGGCTCTCAGGGCTGGAAATTTCCCTGGAGTGATCAATATCATCATCCCCTTGTTGGGGCAAGTATTTTGTGTCTCTGGCCAGCATCTAGATTGACCTTTTTTCATTTTGGGAGAACATGCATCCAAACCCTCTTCCAGCTGTCAAGAGCAGGTCTGGCCCTCTCTAAGCTCCAGTCAGTGGGTCTCTCTACCTGACCCAAGTGGAGCTATAGGAAACTGATGAAGACCAATGTTTCTGAAATGGGGATAGATGTAGATCCTCTCTAGAAAATTTTAAATATTTATGGTAAATAGTGCCTTTTTCAGTTGATCGTGTCAGGGTAGAGCCTCCCCCTTTTGTTTTTTGTGGGAGGAAGGAGAAAGGAGTGAGGGAGCCAAGCTCTGGATGCCAGACCAGGAGGAGGGCAGCAAGCATCAGTGTGTCCTAGGTATCTGCTGCTGTTTCTCCAGCCAGGGGCTGTGCAGGTGTGGTTGCCTTAGCCCCTTGGCCCTGTTCCTGCTTCTTGCCGCCCGCAGCCGGGACTGGGTGGTGATCTACTTGCCCAGACTGACTCTGAAAGAATGACAGCCTATGCCCAGCCACACTGAGGCAATGGGCAAGTAGGTGTTCAGGGGCAAGGTGGGAGTGATGGGGAGGACGAGGCATCAGAGACTCTGAACCAATGAAAAGTTCAAGGTTTGTGTAGGTCTCCCCAGGGAAGGCAAGGAGAGGGCTGACCACTCCATCTCCCATCTCACAATGCTCATGGGCTTGACACTGGAAGAGATGCTTGGGGAAGAAACGGCTCAGTTGGGGCAACCCAGCTGGTGCCCCCTGTTCCTCCGCTCCTCCAAGCTCCATCCCCATGGGGCAACTGGTGCCCAGAGCTCCACCCTTGCTCTAGCCAGCGAATCCCAGCCTGCCAGGCAGAGCCTAGTAGGCCAGGGCTAGCACAGACCCAGGTCCAGACTGGAGAGAGCGCTGGACCTAGCCTGACTGAGCCTACTTCTACTGTGGCTGCCGCTTCTACCCATAGTATGGAGCCTTGGAGACCCGAAGTGGCTCCAAACCACTCGTAGAGTGCATGCTGTTAGATGCACGGGGCTGGCTGGAGAACCAGGCTGCTGTCTCATTGTCCAGTGGCCTGGGTTCCCTGACACCTAGTACCTCCACCAGCTCCCTGGCAGGCATAGGTCTGCTGCCTACCACGTCTCACAGCACCAGCCTGCCCACCCCAGTGGCACCCAGCGCTGGTCACCTGGCCCACATGTCTTCCCTGTACGCCAGGCCCCAGCACGAGGCCACCAGCAGCCACCGGGCCCTGGGACTAGACATGCAGCTCACTCAGCCGATGGTGTCTATAATGCCCCTCCCCTAAAAGAGAGCAAGGAGCCGAGCTGGGATTGCAGAGGGGAAGACCCAAAATGCCAGGTTCCAAAGATGCCGGGACTCCAGGGCACAAGGCCCTCTCTCCAACCTTCCACCCCTTCCAGGAGATCAGCTAGATTGGCACCCGGCTGCAGCTCCCCATCCAGCCCAGAGAGAGGGGCTGGAAACCAAACTTATATTTTTGGTTGTGAGCCTAGCCTTTAACAGCTGAGCCATCTCTCCAGCCCCCAATCCTGGGGGGGGGGGGGGGGTCACCATATTGATACCAAACTTAGTGCGGACACCTGATCAGCATAGCGCACTGCAGCCCAGAACTCCTGGACTCAAGCAATCATCTGTCTCAGCCTCCCAAGTAGCTGGGACTACAGGCATGCACCACCATGCCCAGCTTTACCAAAAAGATCAAAGGAGGGAGGTAGTATCGAAAGCAGGGCCCCACTGAAGGACCAGGGGGCATTGCTACAGGGATCAAATGGAAAATACAGGGACTGGGGGTGGGGGTTAGACCTGGATAAGAACTGCCCCATAATTTATGGGGGTACACTCACCCAAAGACCGATTGGCCCATCACTGAACTTCCATGGTGGGGGGTCGGGGGTTCTCCTCACACAGGGCATCAATTCTGCTGGGCTCTTTGCCAGCAGATCCAGGTGAGACTTGGTCCAGCCAAGTCTCTTGGGGCTGAGCAGGATGTTGAGTGTTGCAATTCAGATCTCCTCCATCCCAGCCAAGCAGAGAATCTGTCAAAGCAGGAACTCTTTTTATTGTATCCATCTTTTTCTTTATAAAGGGCTGAGAGAGGAGGTGGAGTTTTTTGCTGAGGTGAGATGACATAGCGGGAGGGGAAAGTTGACAAAAGGTATGGGGTGACTGACAGAGCCAACAAAGTTACTCTACATCAGCAGAAGCTAGGTAAAGGCAGGCTTAAGCAGGTCTTACTGAGTCACTCCAGTACGGAAGTGACTGAGACAGTTTAGAAAACTCAAGGCCCAAACCAGGGCCAAATAGGGCCCAACAAATATCCACTTATCAGTGAGTGCAAACCATATGTGTTCTTTTGTGATTGGGTTACCTCACTCAGGATGATATTTTCTAGTTCCATCCATTTGCCTAAGACTTTCATGAATTCATTGTTTTTAATAGCTGAGTAGTACTCCATTGTGTAAATGTACCACATTTTCTGGATCCATTCCTCTGTTGAGGGACATCTGGGTTCTTTCCAGCTTCTGGCTATTATAAATAAGGCTGAAGAACTCACAAAGTTAGATTCCAGAGAACCAAATAATCCTATGACAAATGGGATACAGAGCTAAACAAAGAATTCTCAAAGAATTCTCTGAGGAATATACTGAATGTCTGAGAAGCACCTAAAGAAATGCTCAACATCCTTAGTCATCAGGGAAATGCAAATCAAAACAACCCTAAGATTCCACCTTTCACCAGTCAGAATGGCTAAGATCAAAAACTCAGGTGACAGCAGATGCTGGCGAGAATATGGAGAAAGAGGAACACTCCTCCATTGTTGATGGAATTGCAAGCTGGTATAACCACTCTGGAAATCATTTTGGCAGTTCCTCAGAAAATTGAACATAGTACTATGGGAGGACCCAGCTATACCACTCCTGGGCATATACCCAGAAGATGCTCCAACATGTAATAAGGACACATGCTCCGCTATGTTCATAGCATCCTTATTTAGTAACTTGCCTTGAGGGACTAATTGAAGGTCAACCCACACACACTGGAAAACACACCTTTTGCTTTTGCATTGGAAAGAAAAAAGAAGATGACTAAGGATCAGCTTCTTCAATTGTGGGTGGCAATCCTATATGGGTGACAGAATTGAACACAGGAGTCATAAAAAACAAAAAACAAAACAAAACAAAACAAACAAAAAAAACCTGGCAATAGTAAGATATTCCTGAATTGCAACAAAATTAAAAATGGAAAGCTCATGCCCGTGGCAATGTGTGAATTCACCTCACTGTAGCTGTGGTTCTGAACACATAATATGTACATTTTTCACCAAGCATACCATCATACCACACAGCACCAACAAATGTCTAGAAGCCCCCTGGCCCGGATTCAAGAGTCTTAAATGTTAGGATTTCTAGTGATTCTTCCCGTACGTGCAAACCTCTATAGAACCGTGGTGGCTTCGTTATGAAAGTTAAAGGCTCTTATTGCTTCCCCACTATTAATCTTTGGTGTGCTAAATAAATTAGCATATCTCTGAACTGTATTGTGCCAGAATGTTTGATGTTTTTAAATTGTTTGAGTTTCTGTCTTTAATTCCATAAAAAAAAATCATTTCATCTAATGAACTTTGATTTTGAGGTAAGACTGAACTTTTGTTTTCTGAAATTGCCATAAAAATATTTCTGCCTTTTTGTACTATAAATTCATGGGAAAGAACAACAGGATAACTATTGGTTACAGAAGTAAAATACTGATAGATTCTCTAAAACCTTGAAAATATTTTTTATTCTACAGAATCAAATATTGATCCATGATTTAATTCTTTATGCAAAAATAAACAAGCACACCCTCTTTGTTAGTGTGTGAATTTTTTTCATCTTTAATAAACAACATTATATAAAGTACCAAAGATTATTTTTAAATAAATTTCTTCATGATTTATTATCAGTAAAAGTTGATTTTTATGTCTAAATTTTATATATCTATACAGCTGAAAGTCATATAAAAATGTCTTAAGCAAGTGCCAAGAGTAGGAAAAATATTAAGAAGGCCTAGATAGGACTGGAAAAATGGCTCAGCAGTTAAGAGCACAGGCTGCTGTTACCAGGGACCAGCATTCTATTCCCTGCATCCACAAAGTAACTCACAAGCATCAGTAACACCAGTCTAAGGGGATCCAATGCACTCTTACAGCCTCTAAGGACAGTAGGTACATACATGTTACACAGATATATATATATAGACAAAATACCCATATGCATACAATTAATTCGTTATAAAGAAGACTTACACTCGGGCAGGTAGATTGAGAAAAAGTTCACAGTTGGTCTGGCTACATGTCAAGACCATATCTCAGTAAAATAAAATAAACATATAAATAAATAAACAGACAGTGGTAACCTTTATGGATCTGTTAGCGTGTCTTAAGCATTTTATGATAAAGGTAAGTATTTTTTTTCTTTTATTCTTGCTTTCCTCAATAGTAGCACCTTAGTTTTTAAATTCAAGTTCGAGTTTTATCCCATTAGGATCAGGTGACAGGAAGCCTGAGCTATTTAGAGAAGAGATACTCTGAAAACCAGCATCACTGTTGCATAAGAGTCCTCGGCAAAAGAAGCATAAGTTCTCTTCTCCGTCTGTTTATAGAGAAATAATGCTCCAAGGAGAGAGCATTGATTTATTGGATCACTCCACCATCCCAAAGTTGAGGCAAACGGATTTGGGATAATTAACTAATAAATTTAGATCTTATCTAACAACCACAGGGGAAGGCATTCCCACAACCTCCAAGTAGCTCATTTTCATAGGATTTTTAATGCAAGTGTGGTAAGCATTATTAATAAAGTTTTACTATTAAGACAAGAAATACCAAAACACAAATAATTTCCTTCAATATTTCCTTTCTGACCAATGCATACATGCTTATTAAATAATCACTGTGAAAATACATCCCACAAAGCAGCTCTTCTTAGAACAAGAGAGCGTGGCTTTATCCCAGTGGTACTTGAAAAAAGTATCAGGCCAGCATCTTTGGAAGTCCTACCTCAGCACCAACATAACTTTAATTCAGAATCCTCCTTAACAAAAGGCACTCTTTCAAATCAGCCTCCCCACACGGCCTCAGTGAACTGAGTTTTGAACTCCGAGAACTAATTATTTGAGGACAGAAACTGTTAAAATGGATTTCGAGAGACATCTCCATGACGGATTCTCAGCCGCACATACAGCATTGCTGACTCCAGAATCTCCACACCATTTGACAGGGAAAGGAGCTTATTGCAATGAATAACATACAGACTTTATACATCTTTTATGGTTTTTAAAGGCAAATTAAGCGAGCGTCCTGGAGCAGATTTGCCTCCTCCAGACTCCAAGTCCCTTAGCACTGACAGTTCACAAACATTTTCTTATGAAGAACACGGGCTCCTATGCTGCTTCAACTTTCATCAATTATCCAAGTAAAGGAAAATTCGCGTTGTAGCCTGCAATTTAGTGATCTTGGTCTAGAAATAAAACACAAATCATGTCTATTTTTGAATGTGCCTCTTTTGTTGATATTAGTATGAGCAAAAGAGAATCTATAGTTAGGCTCAGGAAAAAGAAATATCGTTATGCAGAATTTTTCGATCAGACATAAGATAAACTCTAAGGGCCCTGTAAGAACAGCCCATGCTTTCAAGATTAACCTTCTACTTAACTAAGATTTCATGTGTAGGCCACCTTAAATGTTAAGCAGTCATTACGCATTACTGTAGCTAAATATCCTAGGCAAAATAAAAGTATATCAAAAATCACTGCTTGCCCTAAGAAGTCATTCTTGCCATCAAATAACCATAATACCATACCCAAGGACCAGCAACAGCAAATGGTTCAAACACTAAGTGAATTAGAAGGTTTTTTCATCATCTTTGTCCAGTATCATTATACTGGACAAAGTATCATATATCTATGTATGTATGCATATAATTTTCATAGAGAGATGATAGATCATGATAGATGCTAATATAGATATAGATAAATTCTT
This sequence comes from Montemys delectorum, assembly GCA_019843815.1. Taxonomy (NCBI): domain Eukaryota; kingdom Metazoa; phylum Chordata; class Mammalia; order Rodentia; family Muridae; genus Montemys; species Montemys delectorum. Next base: position 36,748 of record JADRCD010182384.1, read on the forward strand.
TGAGAATTTCATATGCCGTATTTTGCATATATTTACCCCCTCAATTCCTCCCCTTACCACACCTCAACCCTCCCACCCCTCCCCACTCAACTTTGAGATTGCTTTTTTGTTTGTTTCTTCTTTCCCCGTCACATCCAGCTCTTGCTGCCCAGCTAATCTTGGGATTAGTTTTTGTTATGATGTGTGGTCAGCCTACCAGGGGTAAGATCATCATCAAAGAAAATTAAATCTCCCTCTCGCAGCAGCTATCAAGTGCCAATAGCTCCACGGCTAGTAGCAGAAGTACACGTTCCCCTGCTCTGTGCTGGGATTTGTCTGGCTAGAGCTTACACAGCTCTTGTGTATGCTGTCACAGTTTCTGTGAGTTCTTATGTGCCACTGCCTTGTATCTGGAAAACATGGCTTCCTGAAGTTATCCACCAAGTCTGTACACCCTCTTCTGTAGGTCCTGGACTGAGAAGCAGTACGGCATCTCCATGACTTAAGCATTCTAGAATTCAGACACCCACGGGAAGTATAGAAGAAGCACTATTTTTTTTTCTTTTAGAAAATAGATTTCTTTTCATACAATATATTTGGATTACTGTTTCCGTCTCCCAACTCCTCCCAGTTCTTCCACCATCTCCCCTCCTACCAGAATCACACTCTTTCTGACTCTCTTTAGAAAACAAACAGGCATCTAAGGAATGATTATAAAATAAGATAAAAAGAAAAGCAAAACTAATCAGAATGGGACACTATAAACAGAAGAAAAAGAACCAAAGAAAAAGCATGAGAAACACAAACACAAAGACACACATGCTCACACATACAGGAATCCAACAAAAACACAATACCAGAAGCCATAATATATAAGCAAAGGACCTGTAAGGGAAAAAGGGAAAGGAAGGAAGGGAGGGAGGGAGGGAGGGAGGAAGGAGAGAATGAGGGAATGAGGGAGGGAGGAAAGAAGGAAAAAGAAAAGAAATGGCCTGTCACAATATTATATGACAGAGAATCTCCAAAGACGGTACTGAATTCATTTTGTGTTGGTCATTGGCTGCTGGACATGGGGCCTAGCCTTAAGAGCATTTTGTTTCCCCAGTGAGACTCCCTCAGAAAAAACTCAGGGGAGTTTTTAAAATAATTATTAATTGGAGCTAGCTTTTGGGTTAGGGATGGGGCATGTTTCCACTTTTCCTTTCAGCTCTGGGGTCCTACCCGGTGCAGATCTGTGCAGGTCTGTCCATGCTTCTCCATCTCTGAGTTCATATGTGCATTGATCATATGATAAATACAGTGAGCTGTATTTAGACCTCATTTCCTTGGTGTCTTCCATCCCCTCTGACTACTACCCCCTTTTCACCGCCTCTTTCACAGGGCTAATTTAATGCTATGGGGAGGGATCTGATGGGAAACACCCCATTTAGGGCTGAGATAATGTCTTCCACACCCAGGATGCTCCACACAATAGTCACCAGTCACATTTACTACTAGAATTTGAAACATGGCTGGCTTTACTGGAGATATATTTAGTTAACGCTAATAATACAGAGTTGACATAAGAGCTAATGAATGTACTGTGCTTGGATTTCAAGTGGGTGCTTTCCCTACAAGGTCATATGGTCATATTAATTATTCTACAGCACAGACAAATCAGGCCTGCCAATTGTGAGGATTGCCGACACAGGGAAATGTTTCTTTGGCAGACAATTTAGGTAGTGGAAAACTTTTGAATGTAATTAGAACAAGATAGGTACATGCATCTAGCTTTTCAACTGTAAGTATAAATACAAATCAAGCATTTTAAAATATAGCTTCTGAATAAAGATGAGTCTGCCCTCCTGACAACAGTGCTGTAAAAAGTCTTCATTTTTAGGTCAGTCTGGAGGAGAGGTTTCATGGAGAGGTCACCCTGTGGAGTCACCATCAGGTGAATCTTCCTGAAGTGGTGACGTCTCATGCCACAGCACATTGAAAAGCAGAAGCTTGGCAGGTCATAGAAAGGTTTCTTGAGATGCCCTGACCTTCAGGACAGATGGTCTGCTTTTCTTACCATTCTTCAGGGTTATGCAGAGCCAACACCCTATGAACATTGCTCTTCTGGTGTTTATTCGACCAAGGAAGTAATTCAGAATTCGTACTGCTTACTCCCTACAAAATGTAGCCAGGTTCACTACACAGTTACTTGAGCAAGCTACAAAAAACACACAAAGATTTTTCTCTGTCCTAAAAAATATATTTTTGAATGAGTTCTTTTATGCTTTGGGCAATTTTCTGTGTCTGTGTGGTAAGGTGATAGTTTCCTACTATCTAGTCAAGCGCTATCAAAGTTTATCCTCTTTTCTTGTATAAATGGGAAAACTCAGAAGAGATGAAGGTCAGATAGAGAGCCTTGAGCCAAGGGAGGGTCTCCATCCTGTTGCTATTGCTGTGACTGGTTTCATCCCCCGCCCTGCTTCTAGAAATTAATATAAATGTCTCAGTTCTGCTCCTCTACTCCTAAGAGTCACACATCAGATGCATAGACCTGAAGAGCCAATGTACTGAGAAGTACCAGTCTAAAGATACACACACACACACACACACACACACACACACACACACAGAGAGAGAGAGAGAGAGAGAGAGAGAGAGAGAGAGAGAGAGAGAGAGAGAGA
>JADRCD010182387.1:0-15546 GCA_019843815.1 Montemys delectorum
TTTTTTTTTTAAAGTGCTAGTTAACTCACACTTGAGTTCCTTGTCTAACTCGTCACCCATTTGTAAACTAAAATAATAAATCAGTGAAGAGTTCAGAGTTTTCCAGGTCCTGGTAGCTGAGATTTTCTACCTTGAGATTCCAATCTTGAAGAAAAGCCCAGTTTTGCAAGCTCAAAAGTACATGTCCCATCTCTTGTTGAAGTTTGAGGTTTCCTAGAGTCTCACTTAGAACTTGGGGATAAGAAAACTCACACTAAAAATGTACCTATTAGAAAAAAAAAGCCCACTCCTTGGGAGAGAACTTCTCTTCTTGGCTTACTTCATGCTGAGAGCAGTTATGCCCCACTGAGATTCTGCTGCCTGTGAGCTTATGAGTCATGATTTACATAACAGACCATGCCTCCTTCTCTTTTTCCAGTACCACAGAAAAATTGCTGCTTGGAAGGGAAGATCTTGCTGTTGTACTCTGAGATCATTTTCTTTCCTGAAATTATGGATCTGAATAATAAAAATAGGGACTTGGTAGCAAAGTAAAGATGATTAAATACCCCTCTCTCTTTAAAAATTAGATACATTTTGCCCCATCTCTCTGTTCTAGTTTCATATGTGCTTTCTTTAGTAGATACTTCTTCCAATTTGTGATATTTTTTATTGTTCTGTGTACAATAAACATGTTCCATTGGCAAATCATTGTTTTGGAGATGAGGAAACTGAGCACCGGAGGAAGAAATTACCCAGAGTAACAAATATGTGGTTGGAAGCTCAGCGGGAACAAGAACCCACTTCTTCTGGCTCTTATCAAGTTCTCCCTGCTGCCTTCAAAGTGCAGTTCTCATGATATGGTCTCACAATGCCAATTCCTAACGTTTCATGTCCAGTTCTTGATAGGATTTGGTCCTAGAAGGGCAAACTAGATTGAGCTGATTCATGAGCAAACCAGGAGACAAGCATAAATATTTCAGAGATAAGTATGTTTAATTAGAGTATAATATGAATACTTACAATAGGGATCACACGACTTCCAGGGAAAGGCAGAGCCTAAGTGTAATTTTTCAGTTCCATTGTTTAGGAAATGAATAATGTATAAATCGTTCCTGAAATAGCACAGCAATTTATTAACATACTTTCTGTGACTTCTGGGAGAATGTTCTAAGACACAAAGGCTATGTCTGTATGCAATCATGGAATTTATCATTTTAATGGAGATTGAGTTGTTGGCAGGTCATCTTACTATGACAGTTTGGAATGACAGGGGTATCTGTTGATTTGTTATATACAAAAAAAAAAGGATAAAATACTATGAATCTGACTCCACACAAACATGTTTCTTCTTCCTTTTTTATCTTTCCTTATCCCTTCTTTCTCTGTCTCTTTCTTTGCAGTAAATGTGAAACATGCCATAGGCTGTGAAACTTTTATGAAGTTTCCACTTATGCTAACTCATTCCTATCTATTCATTATTTATTTGGCAATTAAGAGACACTGTACTGCTATCCAGTTCAATGTGTCAACAAGCATTTGGTACAAAGCTACTCCTTTTTTGGTGTTCAAAGGAAGTGGAAGGCCTGACATAGTCTCGAGAGCAATTACATGTAAGAACAAAAGGAGTGAACACATCATCTTCTGTTATTTCAGTTGTTCTGTGTGCAGGATGGTGCAGTTTTATTAAAAAAGGAAGAAATGGAAGAGTATGTAAGAGACCTAGCCTTGAGGATTTGAGATTCATCACATATGACCATTAGCAGACAGGTTCACCAAATCCTTTCTAGCTTGTTAGAATGAAGAACACAGTTTTATCACACTATTTTAAAAGGGTATTTTATGTTATGCGTTCATCTATCAAAGTCCAAAATATAGGACTTGAATGATTTTTAAATCTCAAAACCATTGTTCTTCCAGCTTAATTTCATGACTATCATTTATCTGTTTAATATCCTCATACTTATAAAGCTGCAATAGTAATAAGTTTAAATCCCCAACCCTCTAATTTAATTCAGAATCTTACATTCTGAAGGATATAACCAAAGAACATTTGATAAAAATAATTTTTATGTGTTATTTATGAGAAAGACACTTAAGGATTTTAAAATGTCTTTAAAATATTTACACTTTTACTTCTGACTTTTAGTTTAATATTATTTTTAAAAAGTTTTCCCCTTATATTTGATGTAGGTTTGAAACTTTAGATTTATAGTTCAACACCTCACAACAAATTTTGTAAATATTCAGTGGGGGCTTGGTCTTGAAGTATAAACACTTCTTGCTATTGAAGCACTGAAGAAAAGCAGACACCCTCATTTATTACCCAGTCTCCAGGAGACTGAAGAGATTTTGAAGTTTTTTTCTCCTTTTTTTTTTCTGAAACATCTTCTTCAACAAGAAAAATGAAATGTCATCATGTTAAGGTGAATCATAATAAATGTTATGTCTTGTCTGACACTGAAAATAAATCCAAGTAAGTTTGTAGAAATATTGGTGGCTTTTTCCCCCCATAGAAGTTTAGATCTGCTTTATAAATTAAATAGCATGCGCTGACAGCTCAGGGCAGTAAGTAAACTATTCAGTAGATAATCTCCATGGAAACAGAAGAAGCTTAACCATCTCAATCTAAAAGAGTCTTCTCTACTCAGCTGTTGAATACAATAATGGAAAAATTCTTCTTTTATTCAAATTTATTATTAATTTCAAAATTACATTCTAATTGGAAAGACATTTGGGATAAAATAACTCAAAAGTAACACACAGGTATTAATGGCTATAGGTGATTGTTTTATTTTATTCATTTGTCTGTTGTTTGTTTGTTACCCTGAAATTGCCATATGTTTCTGTTTCTGTCAAGATCTCATATATCCAGAGGCTTGGAGTCTGAAATAAGGCTTTTCTATACCTTTCTCAAATATATCGATTATATTAATAGAAAGATATAGCATCACCATTCACATTTTTATAGTAAAGAAACTGAGGCACAAGGAGACAACAGCATGGTGGAAGTAGTAAAGCTTACATTTGCCCCTGGGCCCTGAGGTCTGTCATGTTTACCATTTAAGAAAGTCACTCAGGATTAGAGTGGGCTCTCAATCCAACATGACTAGGGTCATAGAAGAAGAAAGTATGAACAGAAACAGAAAGAGAAGGGAGAAGAAAATGCATAGAGAACACAGGGACCAGAGTGCTAGTAGATAATAAATACAATAAACTTCAGTCTTGTCTGATGATGAAATGCCTGATAAGGAACACCAAGGATTGCTTGCCTGTGCCAGAAGGCAAAAGAAGCCAGGGAGGATTCTCTCCTAATGCCTTTGGAGGGAACAAAGCCTCTATTTCAGACTTCCAGCCTCCAGATATGTGAGATTTCGACAGAAACATAAACATACGAAGTCTTCCTAGCCTCATCATTCTAACCAGGACTTGTCTTGTGGCAAATAGAAACACACATAGGGGTCTGGAGCTTTATCCCCCTCTGTTCTGGCTGGACCTGTTACTCAAGGGTGAGCTACTACACTGATTTGGTCTGCTAAGGGACAGCAGTAATGCCTCATTCATCTTTGTTTCCATAGTAACAAGAACAGTGACTCACTCAGGCAGGATTCAGGCTCTCTAGAATTCAGGCTTCAGGCTACCTATTTCCTCCATGTTTCTCTTTGTTGCCTGGGATAGAGTAGTTCTGATAAAGCCTTACAGAAAGTTTAGCAGGCTATTAAGTACTCAGCTTTAAATAGGACATCTGTATCACAACACAACTCCTTCCTACCAGGCTCAACAGTCACTGCCCACCACTCAACAGAGGGAGTGGAAAGACCAAGTGCCAGAGGTAGATATCTGCAGCAAGACATATTGGCTGGCTATGACAGGACTATTGCACACATGCATATATAGTGACAGGAACTGTGTGCACAAGACCTACACAAGAGCAAGCCAGCCAACATCCCAGCATGGATGAAGCTATGAAATCTAGTCCTAGATAAAAAGTTATTGGAAAGTGATAACGTTTGGGGGTGGAGAGAGTAAGTTCTCTTTAGATTGTGACCCCCCCCCCAAAGACTACCATTGATCCAGTGGATGATCCTATGTCCATGTATGATCAGGATGCACTAGGTGGTCTCAGTGGGTTTAAAAAAAGAGCTTATAAAGTTGGGAGGGAAAAGAAGTTTAGGAGAGGATTGAGAGGGGAGGGGATGAAAAGGTAGAATTGATCAAAACACATGATATGCACACATGAAATTCTTAATAATAATAATAATAATAATAATAATAATAATATAATACTAATAAAAATATAAACTGTTCAGGGTTTGGATCTCAGATACAGCAATATTGAACTGCAAGGGCTGTTAATTACTACAAGTTTTATATTTTTTTTAACCTTCTTCAGGTGTCATGGGAAGTGCCTTCTGCTCAAAGTTGTACTTATTTTTATTTACTAAATACTCTTTTATTTATTAAATATTTAATTATCATCAAAATATGTCAGGCATTGTTTGAAATATCTAATTACAGCAGAGAACAAAAAGGCTCTTGCTGGTAGGGCAGATGAACACATAAGCAGGTTAGAATTTAGTGAAATAGTGCTTGAATGGAAACAGCTATATGGAACCTCATATGGCTGCCTCTTGTAGCCAGGCTGGACCCACAGTGGAGGGATAAGCACACCAATTTGCCCAAAACACTTTTAACCCAAAAGTTGTCTTGTCTACAAGAAATACAGGACAAAGATGAGGCAGAGACTATGGGAGGGGCCAAACAATAACTGGCCCAACTTGAGACCTATCCCAAGGGCAAGCACCAGTCCTTGACACAATTAATGATACTCTGTTATGCTTGCAGACAGGAGCCAAACATAACTGTCCTTTGAGAGGCTTCATCCAGCAGCTGACTGAAATAGATGCAGAGCCAAACACTGGACAGAGCTCAAGGTGTCTTGTGGAAGAGTTGGAAGAAGGGTGGAGGGCCCAGGAAAGGATAGGAACTCCATGGGAAGGTCAAAAGTCCAATAACTTGGGGCTCTGGGGGGGGGGCGGGGCTCTCAGAGATTAAACCATCAACCAAAGAGCATGCACGAGCTGGAACTTAGACCTTCCCCACTCATATGTAGCAGATGTTCAGCTCAGTTTTCACACGTGGGTCCCTCAACAACTAACTGGAGCAGACGCTGTTTCTGATTCTATTGCTTGTCTGACGATCCCATTCGCCTAACTGGACTGCCTTGTCTGACTTCAGTGGGTGAGGATGAGCCTACCTCTGCAGAGACTTGATGTGCCAGGGTGGAGTGATAGGGGAATGGAGTGGAGAGGGGACCCTTTCAGAGGAGAAGAGAAAGGGGATGGAGGAGCGACTGTGTGACTGTGTGAAGTGGGGTCTGGAGGAGGAATAACAATGATCGGGATTTAACATGAATTAATGAATAAATAAACAAATAAATAGATAAATAAGTAATTTTTAAAAGCGTGTAAAGGAAGAACTGCAACCTTTCACACAGGTAAACCACCTTTGTTCCCCTCCTCCCTATGCCCTCTAATTGAAATAGGAAACATAGAAAAGGTGACTTGAAGGGAAATAGGAATGGTTTTAGGACACATTTCTCATCTCATCCGTGTGTACTTGGTCGTTACTGAGTATAAGTCCACCATTATGAACATTCTCCCACAGCTAGTTATAGACGTACAGCCCTTTAGGTACAGATCTTGTTTAGTGGCCTTAAATATTTTGAAAGCAATGAGTGACCTATGACTTTGCCTTTTTTGTGTCCAATCCATCATCCACTTCTGGTTCTAGAACTTATTTCTTGTCCTTGGAGTCTGTGAGAAGCCATTTGAAAGCAATTTGGCAAGTTACTTCCAAGGCACCACTTTCCACTAGATAGGCACTGGTCTCTAGGCATTCATCAATCGCCAAAACTGACAGGCTCCTTGGCCAATCTGGAGCTGCCTATTGTAGGAGAAGGAGGAATTACCTTTCCTAGAAGCATCGAGGTTCTTGTTTGATTTGCCGTAAAGTTTGCTAGAGTCAGAGCTTTAGCTATTTTAATGTTATTCTACCCAGACCTCAGCAATGGTGGAAAAGCAAGCAGTCTGGATGTTTTTGTCTATTTGGAATAAGCAAGCACTTGGCTTGAAACACCACCTTGACATCTCTCAAGACTATTTCAACCAACTGTGGACTTGGTCCAGTGAGTAAATATTTGCATGTTTGTAGCTGAAAGAAAAAAAGACCCCAATTAAATGCTCAAAAGCATTTAATTACTTTCCTTCCAGACTTCAGTTTTAACCCTGTTTATTAGTCATAAACTACTCCAGAGGGTAATATGTTTTATGGATGACAGATTGCCCAAACTTTTGCCAGTGCCCTAAATCTCCCATAGCAGACACGCTGAATTTTGCTGAGAGGTGAGTCCTTGAATGAGAGGAGCCAGCAATTTCTGCTTTTATAAATGTGGATTACACTTTAGTGTTGATGCACTATAAAGAGCTTCAGGTTAGAATTGAAATCTAAACCATTAGTTACATACACACACACACACACACACACACACACACACACACACACACATGAAACATGTGGTTTTATTTTATTTTATTTTATTTTATTTATTAATTCACTGAGACATTGTCTCACTGTATAACTTGTACTTGAACTTGTGATCTTCCTGCCTCAGCTTCTAAAGTACTGTAATTATAGACCTGACCCACAATACAGGCTGGCTTTGGCACTTCATTCTTTAAGTCAGCATTCTTCATATTTTGAGGGTGGAAATTTAATATTTGGCATCTGAAGCTATTCATCAGTCTTATGGGGGCTTGAAAGAAGCCAAGACCTAGATACTTACATTCAACACCAAGCACCAGGAAAGAAAGACACTATTTTTAGCTTTGACAGTCGGCTTCAGACCATTGACCTTTGCACCTCAGTTTCACATGCATTCAACAGAACAGTTCACAGCTTCGCCTATTACGGCATTCCTATAGGCACCAGTTCATATAAGATAAGGCTTAATGACTACTGTCAAAAGTAGTGGCAGGATCCACTTCATCTCTTCCAGCACTTCATATAGTACTGTTCATTGCTTCGGATTATATGAGTGAGAATAAGATTAGTTTAATGTGTCAAAACAGCAAAGAAGCATGTAGGAACAGATTGGGATGAAAAATCATATTGCAGAGATCTGTGGGATCATTTTCTTATCTATACACATACATACACATATACATATATCCATGTACATGTCTATAAATATATGATTTCTTAATTATTAACATTTAAAAAGTTATTTGACACTTGTTATCAATGGATGCTTTCCAGGACCTGGCACAAGAATGTATACTGAGATAATAGGTGATTTGAGAGAGTGTGTTTGAGGTAAAAAGTATGCCTATTTTTGGCCTATAAACCTCAATAAAATATGCCCCCACACTTGTGCTGCCTCTAGTTGAAAAGGAGGAGAAAAAGAAATCTTTTGTAACTGTCATAAGTGACACCTCACTGTAGTCCTGGGTAGGTGAGAACACATTGTCTTCAAATGATGACCACTCGAATATCTGGTCCAGAGGGACCGGAACATGTTCAAGTTTGGGTGTGGTCTGGTCAACTATGAAATCAGCTCAGCAGTACTGAAGCCACACCAGGGTGTGACTGATTCTTTCAAAGTTGAGATACCAATAGACTTCTGTTTTGTTTTGTTTTGTTTTTTGAGACAGTGCTTCTCTGTATAGCCTTGGCTGTCCTTGAACTCACTCTGTAGACCAGGCTGGCCTCAAACTTAGAAATCTGCCTGCTTCTGCCTCCCAAGTGCTGGGATTAAAGGCGTGCGCCACCACCACCCAGCTAGACTTCTGTTCTTATGGATCCCAGATCATCACACTCAATAAAATGTTTCTAAAGGCTTAATTTTTGTGTAGGTAATACAAATCATGGCATGATGAATTTTACTTGTGTCTGTCAGTGTTTTATTGACGCACTTTGATGAAAGTTTAATAGGGAAGAGGCCAGCAGGTTAAATAAATTTCACATGACATCTAATGCATGGGAAATTAAAATTCCATTTCTCTATCTCTATCTCTCACACACATGCATGCTCCCTCCTCATTTAAATAATTTATATATAATGTTGATAGCCACAGGTTTGAAAGTTTATTTTTTACTTATTTTTATAAAAAAATGCAAAACTGTCTTAATGCACATGTGAATGGCAATTCATATATTTAAGGGTCTATTAATATTTTCAGCTATATTTTAGAGGTATGTTTTTTGCATTTAGTTTTGCAGTAACAAAGGACATTAAATATATCACCTCAATTGAAATGGTCTTATAGCAAAAACAAAACCAAACAAAGGAAAAACAAAAACAATGAAAGCTGGCTCTTCCATTAATTATCTGAAACAAGAATTTGTTTAGTTTTCCTGAGGAACAGATGTAATCTATCACAGTAGCCCACAGATATGGTGTCAAATTGATAGGCTAATCAATGAATAGAAATTAATGAAATGCAATATAATCTTAAAGTTCCTGAGGATTGAGTTTAGAGTTAGTTCAACTGTGACAAATGACTTGCTGCCAAATTCATTGTATATGATGACTTTGCTGCTTGATACAGCCTGAAATATTTCCATGGAGTAAAAATGTCTCATCTCAGTTTCTACAGTTTTCAAGAGGCCATGAAAATATTTAAAATTTGAAACAGAAACAAATTTTACTATTAAGAAACAAAGAGTGGGGCCAGAAAGATGGCTTGGCAGTTCATTTCAGTGACTGCTTTTCCAGAAGACCAGAGTTTGATTCTCAGCACCTACATGATGGTTCACAACCTTCTGTAACTCCATTTCCAGGGCACCCAATGCCTCCTATAACATAATACACACACACACACACACACACACACACACACACACACACACACACACACACACAGAGAGAGAGAGAGAGAGAGAGAGAGACAGACAGACAGACAGACAGACAGACAGACAGACAGACAGACAAAGAAATAGAGAGGGAGAGAGAGACAGAGAGAGAGAATATACATACACATTTTAAGAAATTTTCTAAAAAGAAAAAGAGGAAATTAAAAATGTATCCAGGCATGGGTACACATGCCTGTTATTTCACACTCTCAAGTCTGAAGGAGGAGAATCACAACTTAAAGGCCAATTTGGTCTGCATAGATAGCTTCAGATCAGTCTTCAGTATATAAGAAAACTCTGTATAAAACAGGAATTACGTTGTGTCAGACTTATGAAAGTTTGAATAGAATGCTGCTCCATCCTGGGTGTCTTTTCTAAGACCATTCCAAGGTCTTCAAGGTGGCTCACTTTAAACAGGATGTCCACCTGCCTGTCTTCTGGAGCCAATGAGTTGAAGGAGGTACAAAGTAGCTCCAGCTCCCCATTCAGCCTTGAAATCAGAGGCCTAGACTCTGTGTGTCTGTGCTGCAGGGGAATCTTGGCTCCAGGCTCAGAACTCAATCTTGATTGCTACTGCCCTTGTTACCTATGTTGCAGTAATGGTTGGTGTTACACATGAGCAATTGAACCTAATACAGATTCTTCTCCTTATCAGCAATCCCCCCCCAAATTTACAAATTAAAAGTTACTAGTTAACATCCTGTCTAGAACACTAGTCACCGCAGGCCAAACTTCTCAAATTAGGTAGAAATCATACTTAATATAGATTGTCGGTGCAAAACGAAAGCTCCTGGTCTCCTTTAAAATACTAAGTGACTCAGAATTGATTCTGTCTGTGGATATTCCTAAAATAAAAGGAATTAGACTTTTCTCTTAGTTACTGCCAACAGGCATACCCTTCCAGGAAGTAAGTAAGTAACACTCAGGATTTTATCAGTGACGGTTTTGAAACCAGTATATGCAAGTAATTCTAAGAGAAGTGCGAGTGTAGATCAGTGGCAAGAGTGCTTGGTTAGAACAGCCATTGGGTGTTCATCAGTTGAGAATTCTTTGTTTAGCTCTGTACCCCATTTTTTAATAGGGTTATTTGGTTCTCTGGAGTCTAACTTCTTGAGTTCTTTGTATACATTGGATATTAGCCCAATTTGTTGGTTGCCGGTTTTGTCCTATTGACAGTGTCTTTTGCCTTACAGAAGCTTTGCAACTTTATGAGGTCCCATTTGTCAATTCTTGATCTCAGAGCAGAAGCTATTGGTATTCTCTTCAGGAAAATTTCCCCTGTGCCTATTTGTTTGAGGTTCTTCCCCACTTTCTTTTCTATTAGTTTCAATGTATCTGGTTTGATGTGGAGGTCCCTGATCCACTTGGACTTGAGCTTTGTACAAGGAGATAGGAATGGATTGATTTGCATTTTTCTACATGCTAACTGCCAGTTGAGCCAGCACCATCTGTTGAAAATGCTGTCTTTTTTCCACTGTATGGTTTTAGCTCCTTTGTCAAAGATCAAGTGACCATAGGTGCATGGGTTCATTTCTGGGTCTTCAATTCTGTTCCATTGATCTACTTGTCTGTCACTGTACCAATACCATGCAGTTTTTATCACAATTGCTCTGTAGTACAGCTTAAGGTCCAGGATTGTGATTCTACCAGAGGTTCCTTTATTGTTGAGAACAGTTTTGAGAAGCCTTCAATTTAGTTTGAGGCATATAAAGTGTGATAGGTAGGCAGACGAGAAGTTGATTGGAGTTTAAGGCTAACCTTGCTACAGGAGACAATGCTGGGGTAGGGAATGGAGAGAGAGAGAGAGAGAGAGAGAGAGAGAGAGAGAGAGAGAGAGAGAAGGAGGGAAAGAGGGAGAGGGAGGGAAGGGGAGGGATAGATAATGTTTATCTATTTGTCTATTGACAGATAATATATGATATATGACTGATATATGATATATAGATGATAGATAGAGACAGACTGATAAAGACAGAAGACAGACCGGCAGACAGATAGAGACAGAGTCAGATAGAGATAGAGAGACAGAGACTCACACAGACAGAAATGGGAATATAGCTGAAGGAATATGAAATTACAATAAGTCTCCCTCTCTCCTTCCATCCCTCCCTCCCTCCTTCCCTTCCTCCCTCCCTCCCTCTGTCCCTTCTTTCCTTCATTTCTTCCCTTTTCTTTTTTGTTCTAATGGATTATCATGGAAAGCACTTTGAGGCTCTGCTTGTGACACCTAGTAAGACACATCAAGGAAAAACTTGGTTGAAAAGTTAAAGTATTGGGTAAAAGTTGGTAGACTGGATTGTCATAATTTAGTTTTGTTCAGTTCACGGCCTGATGTGAATTTTTCACTTTTTATAATTTTTAAATCTACAATGTGAGAAATAATAGCTCCAAAGTTTAGAGCATTATGAATAAATTTTTGTAAGTCCCTTTGAAAATAAAAATGTGTCACAAAAATGCAAAGTACCTAGACGGGATGATCACTGAAATAATTGGCATCACTGAACCACACCACAGGGCTCCCTACCAAGAAGCAATGGTGTCTATGCATCAGCATGGCTTGTATTTGACAATCACTTCCTGCAGTGCTTAGCTCTATAGCCTCACCATAGAGAAATGTCCAATTTTAGATACTCTCCTTTCTTTTGCTTTCTTTTCTGAAATGAAAGGTTGGTAAAAGACTTGCTGTATGTATGAAAGGATGATAATGGTTTTAGATTTTGAACAATGTAAAGAAATACATCCTATGGAGATTTTGTGGGGCAAGGGGTGGACGACAAAAGTATTCATGTGTCTACCAGAGAACTTAGCATCTGTTAATATTCATGGAGATGGAGTTACAGGACTCTACCACTCCCACAGACAACACAACCCAGAGATGCTCCAGTCCCTTATATAATATGGCATAAGAAATACACTTTATCCACGTGAGTCCTCTTGTTCACTTGAGATAATTTCTAGATTATAGTAGCACCTAATGCCATGCCAGTGTTCCCCACCAGCCATTGTGCTGTCCTGCCTGGGGACTTTGGTTTTGTTTCATTCTCCCTCTTCCTGACTCATGCCGCTAAAGGTAACTAATACTATGTTCACATGCAGGGATCTTTTAACTAGAAGGAAAGGAGAATTTTAGAAAATATCTTTTGAGATAAGATGCTACTGAAATACATTTTTCTAATTAAGTACTATTGGAATAGATGGTCAATGGATAGCAATGAATGAATGAAATGAATGAAAAAAAAAAACCATGCTGCATGAAAAATAGCTTTAGCTTAATTTTAGTTTTCCAGATTATTCTTTCTGTGGTGTGTGTGTGCGTGTGCATGTGTGTGTGATTATGTGGATTTTCTAGTGAAAAGAAATGGAGCATGTCTTTTCTCAAGAAAAGACAAAGAACCAGGAGGCCAGGAGCTAGGACAAGCCACTGGCTGGCATCTGCGAGGGACTTAATCCTGACAAAGAGAGAAATGAGTTTGCAAAGACCCTCTTCTCTGAGAACTCCAGGTATATCTTAAGTATCTAGGGGACATTTGCACTTGGTTCTGAGTAGCCATGAGCAGAAACCAGAGCCCATGTCTTATAGTTACTTCTTTAGTGGCAGGAAGAGACACCAGAATCAAACCAATGTATAATATTTTAATTGGGGGCTTGCTTGTGGTTACATAAGGAGAGTTCATGAATATCACCTTGGGGGGATCATGGCATGAAGGCTCTGAAGCAGTAACTGAGAGTGTACATCTGATGCTCAAGCAAGATGCAGAGGTGGGGGCAGGGAGAGGGATTGGGAAAGAGACAGAGAAAGAGAGCCAGGCATGAACTTTTCAAACTTCAAAATCCACTCCCAGCAACACACCTCTTCCAATGAGGCCATACCTCCAAATCCTTCTTAAATAGTCCGTCAACAGAGACTAAACAAACATATAAGCCTGTGGAGAAGTAGAAAATTATTACATGGTAGAGTGTCATATTTGTAGCCGTTATTAGTTAATAGCCACCCAATCAAGCAAGCAAATAAAAATCAAGGATAACAGCAACAGCAAACCCAAACAATGGACTAACTCTTGAGATGAGCTGCTGAGGACACTAATGTACAGTTGTTTTAATCTAGTCAAGTTTCATCGATCAGCAAAAGCTGTATATGACATGTTGAGTAATGTGTAATATGTCAGGCTCTGTGATGCTACCTGAGCAGTGAAGGGAAACAATTATATTCTTAGCTCCAATTGTTACAGGGATGCTCCAATTTGCATATGTACAACTGTGGTTGGATACATCGGTTATCGTAGTCTCAGGGAACTGTCAACAAACGCCACATTCCTCCATTCCTTTACCTGCATATGCTGTTGATATTGGCTATGTTACCACTTATTAATTTCCTGACATAATCTGAGTTCTCTGATACTTGGAACTCACTTTTCACATAGAGGTGAATATAGTATTGACCTCAGCCCACCCAGATTGTGACTGACAGCTGGCCATGGGAATCCAGGCTCTCATTTTGTTCAGTTATAACAATGTACTTCTAGAACTCTGAAATGTACCCCTCTGTCTGCATGCTAGGAAAATGTCTATCCTTATACACAAAAGTCTTTTTGATTTTGTTCAGGATGGGGAATGCATGAAAAATACTGGGAGCTGGGGGAGGGCAATGAATAGAAAAAAACTTTGTGGATCTTGAAAGATTAACGATATTTATCTGTAGTGCAAGTCTTTTGTTTTGTCAAAGAGACTGTCTCCAAAATGGCGTCCAGGAAGAGAAGCACTCAAGCACACACTAAACCATTCCTACAGCAGCCAGGCTCAGCTCCTCAACATGCCTTTACGTGCTCTTACTCATGATGCCTGTTCTTTCCTTTATGAAACATGTTTGTGGGGGTCTGTTTTCTGATACACACGTGTTTGTTGTTTCCTGCTCACAATCTCATGTTATGATCATGGCTCTAGTTTTAGCAAAAGTCTGATTGGGTAGTTATTTGAATTCTCAAGTGCTTTCCGGCATCTGTTCATTGAAAATACAGAAGAAGAGGCTGGGAGTGGGAGAGTGTGAACATTGGTATTCCATAATATACCAACTAGAACACCCAAACTGATAGGAAAGTAGAACATCTGATTTTCATTTGTAGAAAATAAACTAAAACAACAACAAAACAAAGCAATCAATCATCAATCAATCAATCAATCAATCAAATAAACTTGGTTCTGTGGTGTGAAGTAAAGCAGACATAATAAAAGCCAACAGTGACTCGTCACTATTGTTTAATGTCATCAAATTGTTTAATGTCTTTCTTAAAAACTTGTCTATTTATTTATTTGTTTGTTTATTTTTCTTTAATCTTTTCCTAACAGTCCAATTGTTATCCCCCACTCCGTCTGCTTCTGACTTTTCCTCATTCCATACATTCCCTACCCCTAGAAGCCCTCCCCAACTCCCACTCTACCAAACCTCCCCATTCCCTGGGCCCTAAAGTCTCTTGAGGGTTAGGTGCATCTTCTCTGACTGAGTCCAGACCAGGCAGTCCTCTGCTGTATATGTGTTGGGGGCTTCATATCAGCTGGTGTATGCTGCCTGATTGATGGCTCAGTGTCTGAGCGATCTTGGGCGTTCAGGTTAGTTGAGACTGCTGGTCTTTCTACAGGGTCACCCTCCTCTTCAGCTTCTTCCAGATTTTCCCTAATTCAACCACAGGGTCCCTAGCTTAAACACACGATTTTTATCTTTTAATTTATTTTTTGAGAATTTCATACAATGTGTTTTGATTATATTTTTCTGTTTACCAAATTCTTTCTAGAGCCCCCCATTAATCACATATTGATATATTGCTACATAATTTTGGTCACCTATAACTAAAATCATATAGAATTATCTTTTTTGTTTGTTTGTTTTGTTGGTTGGTTGGTTTTTTGAGACAGAGTTTCTCTGTGTTGCCTTGGCTGTCCTGGAACTCACTCTGTAGACCAGGCTGGCCTCGAACTCAGAAATCTGCCTGCCTCTGCCTTCCAAGTGCTGGGATTAAAGGCGTGCACCACTATCACCCAGCTAGAGTTATCTTGAAAGCCAAAGAGAGAAAGAGAGAGAGAGAGAGAGAGAGAGAGAGAGAGAGAGAGAGAGAGAGAGAGAGAGAGAGAGATATGAGAGAACTCTAAATTGTTTAATCTCCAGGATATTGTTTTGAGACAGGATAGAGTTTAGTATCTTAAAACAACATGAATTTGTGAACAATAAAAGTACTGTTTAAGCAAATAACAATTCTTTAACAGCTACAATAAACTATTCACCCCTATCTCAATAATTTACTATGTTAAAAATTATAAATGAAATTATACCTGGTGATCATTATTTTTTCTACTATAATTATCAGAAAGAACTTTGTAAGGAGTTTTGCTTGGCTTCTCTTGCTTGAGTTCTTTTTCTTCCTCATGATGTCATAAATTATTTGCACACATACCATTTCATCTCACTCATCACTCAGCATGTTGGTCTAATATGCTGTTTCCTCCCAACCCCACTTCCATGGCTACATAGGAGCCAATAGAAATGGGGATGGTGTTCGGAGTTGTGATTTAAGCTTTTGAATACTCTCTTAGGAAATACTGTCCAGACACTTTGGAAAGAAAGAAAGAAAGAAAGAAAGAAAGAAAGAAAGAAAGAAAGAAAGA